>BLBF01000017.1:46871459-46957074 GCA_015471245.1 Laticauda colubrina | reverse complement strand
CAACTTCTCATGGGAAAAAAAGATCTTGTGAGGTTGGAAAGTCTGAACTATTTTACATAGAATAGTTTTCACAACTATTTTATAAATGTCATAGTTTAATTAAGCACCCTAGTGTCTTTTGAAGGGAATGGACAGAAAACTAACTTTAGGTAGGTTGCCTGATGCAACTGTCTCCCCACCAGTCCCTTTTACTAGAAACAGTTTTATTTTACTTTTACTTTTGGACAGCTTTGTAGTTTGTTAAATGTTGTGGATTGGATTATGGATATTCATTCATGTGTTTTAATCCTCTTTATTTATTTAGCGTATGGCAAATACATGGGCTTATAGTGACTCAAATGTCCAGTCCAACCAGCCATTCAAGGACAGGGTGGTCTATGTTGAAAAAAAATCAGACATTGGGCCACTGTAAGCTCTTGATGGACATTCAGACACAATGGGATGGATATTTTGTCAAGGAGCACCACAGTAACACTGAGGGGTAGAGACAAGACCTCATTAAACAATGAGTCCTGGCAGACACCATGTTGGATACAGGTCCTGTTCAGAGTTGACCAAAGTTAGCGAGGAAGGTCAAAACCCAACACCTTTTGTGTAGGGTCATCAATGTCAGGGGTCACCAACCTTTTGGACCTCAGGGACCACCAAACTCATAATTTTAAATCCTGCGGACCACAAATATGAATTTTGACTGATGGTGGCTTGTTGATGTTGGTAGGAAACTTGGTCCCATGTTCCAGAGCAGCAGTAGTCACACGGCTGGTCTGTGCACTGGCCTGCCATGGATGAGCCACTCCGGGATTACCAAAGGGCCAATCTTGTGACTACTACAGCTCTGGAATATGGGACCAGACTGTGGTGGGGTTGGAAATATCTGCTATAGGGGGTGGCATGTGTAATGTGCAAATTTGTGAGGGGTGCAACGTGCAAAAAGCAGTGCAGCCTTCGTCAGCCAGGACAAGGTAATGGTGCTGTTGCAGCAAGAGGAGGCAGCGGTACAGGTGGGCCAAAGTAACAATGGAGATGGCTGGAAGGTGCAAGAGTGCTGCGGTACTTGCATTTGTGCGGCATCAGCATTCCACCTTCACTCGAGGAGCCTGGCTGAGTTTCCCATACCACTCACGCTTCAGCACTTTGACTTCCAGGGACAGGAGTTGGGCCAAGCTATCTGCAAAATCGTCTCTCTCTCGAGGAGCATTCGCAGAAGTGGCACGGGAAACTTCAGCCCGGCTCTTGAGAGACTAGAGTGACTCCAGCTGCTTTTCTCTGCTAACAGGCAGTCAAGCTATCTGCAAACTGTTAATTGTCTCCCTCTTGTGTTCCTGCGCAGCCTGGAATAATTGCTTTGGGGGGGGGACATTTCTCTGCAGACCACCAAAATTTTCTTGTGGACCACCAGTGATTCTCAGCCCACTGGTTGGCAACCACTAATTTATGTAACTGCCTGTATCTGGGTGTTCAACAGCCCATTTGGCTTTCCACTGTATGTTGTTGTCAAAAGTTGTTAGACAACACTTGAGTGAGTGCCAGAGATAGCTTCCTGGATTTAAGTCTGCCAAATTATAGATGAGGAAGATCAGTGTTCACAGAAAGAAGTGGGTTTCTCATAATTTTTTTGTAATCCTTCACTAAGGTTTCCTGCCTTCATAGAGCTGGTGGTGCAATGTGGCTCAAGTTGGGGAGCCAACCAGTAGGAGTATTATTTTATGCAACCGCTTATGATCCTCATTGTATTATTTAGTCTAACATCAATCTTGCTAGTTGGCAACTATTAAGCCAAATAGGGCACAGTATTCAACTGTGGCATAAACCAACCTTAGTGCTTATATTCTGAGAGTAGAGGCTGAGGATCCCCATCTTTAATCTTCTAAAATTACAGGAATCTTTCTGGATTTTCCCCCCTAATTTTTTACTGTATCATTATGCTTTCCCTTTTAGTGGAGGCGATAGTGGAGTTTGACTACAAAGCTCAACATGATGATGAGCTGACAATCACTGTAGGTGACATCATCACCAACATCAGAAAAGAAGATGGAGGTTGGTGGGAAGGACAGCTCAAAGGCAGAAGAGGTTTGTTCCCTGACAACTTTGTAAGAGTGAGTACAAAGTGAAAACTGTTAATTGTTTTATGTGACCAGCTTACATCATGTTGTTGAGATATAGGTTTGCAATATTAGCAGCCAAACAAGAAAACTTAAAATCTTAAGTTTTACAAATAAATCTTTGTAAATCAGTCTTATCCTCATAGTGTTAGCTTTCTGCAACCTTCTGAAAATTGAATTGTTTGAAAAAAATGAAATGATACTTGTTGTTTTGGTTATAATTACTGCTGATGTATTATTTTTGTGGAATTTTCATAATCACATTTTATGTTTATTTAGTGTTTCTTTTGTATTAATATTGATGTAAAACATTAAGAATCAGGTTTCGTTGTGGCAGTATACAAAAAAGTAAGCAATGACTTTTTATCAATTTAAAGCTTAAGATTTGAGCATAAAAAGATCTTTTAAAAAATTACATAGTATAGATATTTTCAAGTATTTTATAAAAATCACAGTAATATATAGCACTTACAAACAGTTTATATTTAAAATATTGCATTTAAGATATAATTGAGATTTATGAAGGCAGAGGATTAAATCGGGCTGCCTTTGAACTTTGGACATAGGAATGGTCAACATTAGAATAATGAAAACAGATGTTCCACTTGATGAACTGTGATTGAATTCAACAATATGCATTGAGATATCATTGGACTATGTGAAACATGATGAAAAGGCAAAAATTTAACTGAATTTGATACGGCTGGGCATTTACTTTACACTAGAGTACCTAAGATGGACAATGTGGAGGAGTTGGTTTTCTCATCAACCAAAAACTGAAAGACTGTAGTAAAATTTGAAAGTATATCAACAGCCCAATGCATCATTCAATTGAACAAACAATGCAAGCTTCAAATCATCCAAGCTTATGTGCCAACAATAAGCTATAGTGATGATGAGGTTGAAGAGTTTTACAATAATGTGGTCTTTAAGACAGAAAAATGATGATACAAAATACTAATGGGTGACTTTAATGCAAGAACAGGAAGAACAATACCTGGAGAAAAAGCAACCTGTAGGAAAGTGGTCAGTGAATAGAGGTGACAGACTAGCAGATTTTGCTGAAGGACAGGAACTTTATACATCATGAACCCATTTTACAAGAAAAAGCTAGCAGAAAGTAGACATGGAAATGTCCATCTGGGTACACAAGCAAAATTGACTCCATCATATCAAGTGATAAAATCATATTCTGCAATTGTATTGTCATAAATCATTTTAACATTGAAAGTGACCATAGAATGGTACGAGCTAAAGTGAAGATAGACTGTCAAAAAGAGTGTATGAAAATGATAAAAACAACACAAAAAGCAAAAATAAAAAGTGATAAACTGTTAGAGAACAGCACTTTTGAGATTAATCTATCAAATTGCTTTGTTCTATTGCAAGATTGGAAGAGATTAACATGACAGAACAAAATAAACAAATAGTCAAAAACATCCTTGAATTTGCTACATCTATTGCACCGCTGAAAAAACACTTTGTACAGTCAAAAATTTCTGATGAAATTATTGATTTAATGAAAAAAGATGGACAAAAAAGAATGTCAGAAATTTTGTAATAAATTGGATTACATTAAACTTTGCAAGACCATAGAAAAATATACCCAAGAAGAAATGAGTAAGTTTAACATTAAGCTTGTGAAAAAGGCAATTGAACAAAACAACAGGATTGACAGAGCAAATGCAAGCTTGTAAATACAAGAAAGAAGGCTTTTTCATTTATATGTGATGATAACTCTGTGTGTAGAACAAGACAGGAAATGTTAAAAATAATTGGAAAATTCAATTCATAGCTATACACGATCAAGAGCACTCAAAAATAACAATACCCACAAAAAAAGAAATGCCAGATGTCTTAGTGAAGTATCAAGAGCCATAAAATCAAGGGAAAATGGCAAACCTTCAGGAAACAACTGTGTTATGATTGAAATGTTGAAAGCTAGCAGTCATAGTTTACCCAAGATACTAGCAAAACTATATTCAAGATGCCACAGAGAAGAAAAAATACACAATGCATGGAAAAATGCTTATATACAAGAAAGGGGCCCAAAATGATTCAAAGAATTATCGCCCAATCTTTTTTTGGTCATCCCAGTGGTGGGATTCAAAAGTTTTTACTTCTGGTTCTGTGGGTGTGGCTTGGTGGGCGTGGTGTGGCTTGGTGGGCATGGCTTAGTGGCATGGCAGGGGAAGGATACTGTAAAATCTCCATTCCCTCCCCAGACACTAACCTGCTTTCCAGCTCTGTTCTCCTGTGCAGGGCAACAAAAGAAGACCCAGCCAAACAGATGGGACTTGGGAGGCAGAGAGTAGATGGGGGTAGGACCAGTCAGAGGTAGTATTTGCCGGTTATCCAAAGTCCTCAAAATTTCCGCTACCGGTTCTCCAGAACTAGTCAGAACCTGCTGAATACCACCTCTGAGTCATCCACAAGGTTTTCACCAAGATAATAGCAAAAAGAATATTGAGAACATTAAATGATGCACAGTCAAAGAAGCAGGCAGGATTCAGAAATGGTTACAGCACCATGGATCACATCCAGGTTGTTCAGCAAGTCATTGAAAGGCACAACTGCATTTTTTCTTCAATGCACATAGAAAATCTGAAAACCAAGAAAAATGTTTCTTGTGTCACAAAAAATAAGTACATAAAAATGGACCTAAAATTTTCAAATGAATCTAAAATTTTCAAATGAATCTAACATTTTCAAGAGTTATATTCTCCTTCAGTCTGTCAAGAATATTTTTAATGGATTCCACAGGTTTGCCCTTTCACAAAATAGTGGCCATTACTAGAAGCAGATAGTCCCCTCTTTCCGACCATTTATATTAGGGATTCCATAGGCATGTTATATTAAATCTGATGATCCAAAGAAAATGATAGGGTATTGGTTTTTATTGTAATCAAATATAGATGTTGTTGTGTATAAGAATTGGAATACTCCAAATACCTTTATGTGATTGGCCGAGCAGGCCATGATAGGATTCGTTCGTAAAGTACCGTTGCAATTGGCCCGTCTCACGGTGGGAAAACTTTAAGAGCTGTCATTGGCCGAAAGCCGCGAGCAGCCACTATAAAAAGGGCTGCCTCGGCTCCGGCAATATTCTGTTATGAAGTCATTGAATCAGTTAAGAATAAAGAGCTGTTTGATGAACACCAGTCTCGAGTACTTCTATTCTCAGGACAGAACACTGGTGGCGAGGATGGGATCGTTTTAGAAGAGCGAGACTGAAGCACGCGGCAACAAGAACCGAGCAACCAAAATGGCCGGTAACAATGCGCCGCCCGCACCATTCAACCCAGCCGAAGAAGATTGGGAGTCATACACTGACTGCTTTCTGATGTTTCTAGAAAGCAGTGGGCTACAAGGAATGACCGACCAGAAGAAGAGAGCCGTATTCCTCATGCACTGTGGCCCTACCATCTTCAAGATGGCCAAGGCATTAGCCAAACCACAGTAAAACAAATGTAAAACAAATGGCATGGCCAGATTTAAACCAAATGCTACGAGCCCATTACGTGCCTGTGGTCTCCAATCTTATTAGAAGACAAAAATTCTACAAGCAAGATCAACGAGAAGACGAGAGCATCGGAGATTTCGTAGCAGCCCTAAGAGATATTGGAGGAGCCTGTGAGTTTCTCAACATGGACGAAGCCATGAGAGACTGTGCGGTCCTCGGATTGAAGGACGCTATACTCCAAAGCAAGCTATTAAACAGACCAAATATCACAGTGGCTGAGGCCATCGCAGAAGCCACCGCCACTGAAACGGCCAAGATATCTGCAGCCACCATGCGCCAAATAAACTCAACAAATCCAGAACCACAAAACCAAGCTCAAGAGAAGAAGGCGGAAGGAACACAAAAACAAACCATCGCGACTGCCCACCATGAAGACCTTGACTCCCTGAGCGACACCGATGACGACAATGAAGACATACATAGGCTTCAGTCGGAAAGGAATCGGCGGGAAAATAGAGGAAGGAAGCGAGAATTCCAGTGTGCTGGATGCAGAGGGGACACCTGCGCTCTGAATGCAGATTCCTGGATGCCATTTGAAGATTTTTTGAGAAACGGGGGCACATTGCAAGGGTCTGCCGGAAGAAAAAGAGCTATAGTCCAAAAAGAAGGGGCAGCCCCCCCCCCCCCCCCATAAACAGAGATAGACAAGCCAGAAGCCAATGGAACCGAGAGAACAGAAACTGGCGAATGAACGACAAAGAAGAAACACACCAAACAATAATCATAGGAAATGCCAGGGCAGCAAATGCAAAAAAGGTCCGAATAAACGTAAAAATCGAAGGAAAGCCCTGTGAAATGGAAGTAGACTCCGGATCATACCTGTCAATGGTATCATGGAACACCATCAGAAATCTGATATCAGACATTAAGCGAAGAGAACTGGAACAGCAAAGCCTAATACTTGGCGAGACTAATATCGGGAGGTTTTTATCATCTCCTCCCCTTCTATTCTTCTCTTTCTCTCTCTTCCTTCCTTTCTCTCTCCCTAACCCTTATTCCACGAGCATCATGTTGGATCCTTTTGTTTTTATTGTAATGTTATTCGTTATCGCTTGCCAAATAGTCAAGCTTTGTGCTTAATTTTGGCAATTGTTTTGTATTGTTTTGTTTGTTTTTGTATGTTTTGTATGTTTAAATAAATAAATAAACAAACAAACAAACAAACAAACAAATAAATAAATAAATAAATAAATAATACTCAAAGATTGCCAAGGAAAACGAATCCTGGTAGTGGGTCTTGGACATTTCCTAATAGAATTAAAAAACCACGCTGAAGTACTTCCTCTGACAATCGTCGACCATGATCGCCCTAGCCTGCTGGGAATTGAATGGTTCATGCCCCTGGGAATCGGAGTAACAGGAATCAACAGCGTCACCGAGACTGATTGGGAGGAGAGCCTGCTGAAGGAGTTCCAGGACGTATTCGACGGGACCCTAGGCAAGTACAAGGGGACCCCTATAACATTCAGCCTAAACCCTAAGATAGCTCCCAGCAGGCTCAAAGCCAGACGTGCTCCCTTTGCCTTAAAACCGAAAATAGATGAGCAGCTTAACAAACTCATCGCACAAAGGGTGTTAGAGCCAATTGACCATGCCAGGTGGGAAACTCCCATCGTGACTCCTGTCAAACCAGATGGGTCAGTACGCATCTGTGGTGACTAAAAGGCCACCCTCAACCATGCACTCCAGCAAAGTGCGTACCCTATTCCAGTAGTTCAACATCTGTTGCATTCATTAAGGGGAGGAAGATTTTTCACGAAACTTGATCTCGCGCATGCATACCAACAGCTGCCGGTTGACCCCGAAACTGCAGAAGCACAGACTATAGTCACGCACAGAGGGGCATTCAAATGCAACAGACTTCAATTTGGCATTAGTGTTGCCCCAGGCGTTTTCCAAAGCCTCATGGAGCGCCTTCTAAATGGACTAAAAGGGGTCGTTCCCTATTTTGACGATGTATTAGTATCCGCGAAAAACAAACGTCAATTAGAAGACAGACTGAGAGAAGTCTTGCAAAGATTCAGGGAAGCAGGGCTTAAAGTCAAAACAGAAAAATGTCAACTAGCCACCAATCAAGTCGAATTCTTAGGTTACCTTATAGATGAGAAAAGGATACACCCCACTGAAAAAAAGTAAAAGCAATAAAATACACACCCAGACCTAAGAACAAAACAGACTTACAGGCATTCTTAGGTCTCATTAACTTCTACAATGTCTTCCTGCCCCAAAAGGCAACCGTAGCAGAACCATTACATCGGCTACTAGATAAAAAAAACTGTCTGGAATTGGGGCCACCGAGAACAAGCAGCATTCCAAAACATTAAGGACTTATTAACATCCAAAACCATTTTAATACAATACAGCAACACCCTGCCACTGACGGTCACCTGTGATGCATCACCTTTTGGAATTGGCGCCATACTGAGCCACAAGCTACCAGACGGCAGAGAAGCACCAATCGCCTTCTATTCTAAAACACTGTCAAAATCTGAAAGGAACTACAGCCAATTTGACCAAGAAGCCTTCGGCATCATAGCAGGCGTCAAGAGATTCCACGAATACCTCTATGGTAGGACATTTTCTGTAATCACAGACCACAAACCCCTGCTAGGAATTCTGGCAGGGAACAAACCAACCCCGAACATCCTATCGCCAAGGATGACGAGATGGTCGGAATTCCTCGCTGCATAAAACTACACACTCATACATTGCCCAGGAAAAACCATCACCCATGCGGATGCCTTAAGCCGTTCCCCTCTGCCCAATAAAGAAGATGACCCAGCTCCCACCATCTCCACCCTTCAGATCGAGACATGGCCGAATCTGCCACTAACCGCAGCAGACATCGCTAAAGCTACCGTGAAAGACCCACTGACAGCCCGGATTCTGCATTGGATAGGTAAAGGCTGGCCGGATGAGGATAGAGGCGAGACTTTTAAACCTTTTCGCACCCGGCAGACTGAACTGTCCCTTGAAAGGGGTTTTATACTGTGGGGGGACAGGGTAGTAATTCCCAACAAATTGCAGGAGGAAGTATTGTGCATGTTGTACGAGGGACACCCGGGCATAGTAAAAGCCCTGGCCAGGAGTTACGTCTGGTGGCCAGGGCTGGACAAAGACATTGAACAATGGGTGGGACTGCCAGAAATCAAGGCCTACCCCCCCTCTTGCACCAGTTCTGGAATGGGAAACTCCCAGAGGCCCCTGGTCGAGACTCCATATTGATTTTGCAGGGCCAACGAAAGGGAATACATATTTTATAATTGTTGACGCTTACTCAAACTGGCTAGAGGTTATTCTTATGGCATCCACAACTACTGAAGCAGTTATAAAACAATTGAACAAACTCTTTGCTGCACATGGACTGCCAGATGTAGTAGTATCTGACAATGGCCCCCAATTTACTGCCTAACAGCGCCGGCTCATCCGATTTCAAATGGACGAGCTGAATGCATGGTTCATTATACAAAAGAAGCCCTAGACAAACTGGACACTGGGGACATCCAAGATAGACTAAACTGTTAACAATTCAGCATATCATCCCTAGCACAACCACTAACAAAAGCCCAGCAGAACTCCTCATGGGCAGAAAATTGTGTTCCTACCTAGATAGATTACACCCCACCTACACCTCTGAACCCCCCCCGACTCCTCAAGTAAATACCGCTCCTTTACCACTGGAGACCTAATCTATGTCAAAAATCTCACCGGGGGCCCATTATGGCTTCCAGCCACAATTACACAAATTACAGGGCCCTGGTCATACCGACTTGAACTAGATGACGGCAGAACATGGAAACGACACATCGACCAGCTTTGCTCTAGGACATTGGAACGCAACACTAACCTACCTAGCTCCAAAGCACTGCCACAAATACCACCCCCAATACACAATCCAAAAACAACCAAGGAGGGGGGGGGGAAACACAAAATAATAAAAAAGGGAGAGAAGAACCACCAATAACATGACAAAAGGCACAACACAAATCCTAATTAGAACCCCCGGTAAGACAAAAAGAGCACTTACCCATAGACGACCTTTGGAGAAGTGAACCGGTAGCAGGGAAGTGAGGCAAGGCCTTTCAGGAAGGAGGCAGCCAGGCCAGCTCGACCAACCCGGACAGAACAGGAGGGAGCAGCAGAGCCAACTCAACCAGCCCGAGAGACCTGGACGGGAACGTCAAGGCTGACTCACCTGTCCAGGAGGTTCCATGGAGAAGACACGGAGAAAAGGTGATCCTGACCGAACCGATGGAAGACCACGCTGAGACTGAGCTGCGCAGGTCAAGTAGGACCCGCAAAAGCCCCACCTACCTGCGTGACTACGTTACGCACGTTGGACGAAACCAAGAGGGGAGGGGTGTTGTGTATAAGAATTGGAATACTCCAAATACCTTTATGTGATTGGCCGAGCAGGCCGCAATAGGATTGGTTAGTAAAGTACCGTTGCAATTGGCCCACCTAATGGCGGGAAAACTTAAAGAGCTGTCATTGGCCGCAAGCCATGAGCAGCCGCTATAAAAAGGGCTGCCGCGGCTCCGGCAATGTTCTGTTACAAAGTCACTGAATTAGTTAAGAATAAAGAGCTGTTTGATGAACACCGGTCTCAAGTACTTCTGTTCTCAGGACAGAACAGCTGTTATTCTGGAAATCTTAAAAAACTGCTGAATTTGAAGTTAATTCTTTGTTATATGAACATTTCTGTTTCTTTCCTTGTGTATAGATTGGTTGAGAATGTAGTGAAAATTATGTGGATTTGTAGTGAATTTAATAATGTGTGTTTCCATAATTTATTTTAAAAAGTTTTATTGTCTTCATCTTATTTGCCAAAATTTTCATACCCTGCAGATTACAATAAGTACAATATACAAGAAATTATTTAAATTCATAACTTTGTATATACTGTTATTCTCCAGGGAGAAATATATGTGGGAAATAAAAGAAGTAATTGCTTCTGAACCAACGAATGCTTGGTTTTTCTTAGTTCAAGCAAATGCTTCATTTTGGAGTTCTGTCCTGTCTTGTTGTGGTGGTTTTTCATAATTAGTAACCTAACTAAAGATACTATTCTCCACAAATTGGGATTGGTCACTTCTTGTGATAAAGTCAGTTTGGGGCAGAATTTCTTCAGCCCAATGTTTTTAGACAAGTTTGTAGGGAAATGAATTTCATATTAACAGTGGTTATGTTCATAAATGAGAAAGTTGTGTGAGACAGGAATTTTGATATAGTTGCAGTCACATATACTCAGTTGTAGTCACATAGAATAGTAGCATATGTAGCATGCAGTTTTGAAAGTTGAGCTTAGTCTCACAAGCTAAATTGGGCTAAGTTGTAGTAAAAATGGAAACTATAATGTATAAGATTTGAGTCAAACTACTCAAAGAATTGTGAAAAATATATTTGGACTGAGTAATTGACTCTTTTAAGATTTGAAGTTTTTGGAGTAAAACCATTTGATTGCTATGGCAGAGATACCAATTTTGTAAATATTGAGTCTATTTTTCCCCAGAACTTTTGGGCAACTTTTGCTTTAAAGTCCTTTAAGGTTCCTAGTTAGTTTTGGAATAAAAACAAGGCTTCACCTTTTGCTTTTCTGCAAAATCCATAATATACATGATCATCCCACTTTTTGAACTTTCCATTCACTGTTTTCTGTTGCTCCAACGTATCATTCACCTGTACCAGAATCTGATGTATTTATTTCCATGCCTATAGTGATAGGTATAGGTATAGAACAGGGGTGTCAAACTGGATTTCTTCAAGGGCTAGATCAGCATTGTAGTTCTCTTCTGCAGGGGCATGCGGGGGGCAAGATAGATGCCTCCTGCAGCACTCTGCTGTCTGAAAACAGGCCACGTGGCCCGTTTCCAGCCCATTTCCTGGGCCATTCTTGGGGTGTTTTTCAGGCCATTTTGTGGGCCATTTTGCAGGATGTTTTCAGGCTGCTTTGGGGGTGTTTTCAGGCTGTTTCTAGGCCATTTGGGGGGCTAGGCCATTTTCGAGCCATTTTTCAGCCCTTAAGAGTGCAGCAGGAGGATGTGGAGGGTGAAAATGAGGCATGGGGCAGCACACAGCCCATTTTAGCCACTAGAGGCACCGTGGGCCAGTCCTTTGATATTTCCAAGCCCGCCCCATGGGGCCAGATTTAAGAACCCCATGGGCCTTAAGTTTGACACACCTAGTATAGAGCATTACCATCCATGAACTCAGGGCTCTGGGTTAAAGGCCAAGTAGGTACAGGCCTAGGGATACCATTTTAGAGGATATCAAAATTGAAAATATTTCTGAAAAACACAATAAAAAAGCAATAAGTATCCTATATAGCGTGCCCAGTCAAGGGTTAAATAAAATTTTGTAGTGTAAATAGGCTGAAAAGGTTACCAAAATGTCTAGAATCAGGCCTCCACATATCTTAGCTCACCCTTGCATCATTCATGTGACCCCAATTTCCTTCCTCTTCCAGGTTTTTCTTAATATTTATGATTCTATCTGTAATTTACTCATAGGGAAAGGGAACTTTTTTATCAATTAAAAACAATTTGTGAAAGCACTAAGATTTAAGATTATGTCTATTAGACTAGAAGGAGACTTAGTTTAATTGTCATAGAAGAACCAGAATGTTTGTCTTTCCTGTCCTTTCTTTTAAATTCATCTCTAGGAAAAGTTAAAAAAAGGCAACAGGGATATTCCTGTCCAAAGCAAAGAAATACAGAACTTAAGCCCAAAATTATGTACATCTGGAAAACATTAGATAATTTATTACAAAATATATGATTGCAGAAACATTATGTTAGAGGTTTTTCTTAAATGTCCATGTGTTCTCTTTTTTAGAGCACTAGTTTTATGAATATAACGAAAAGTAAACATTGACCTCCTAAGAAACACTGTTTTTCCTAGCATTGGATTTTAGTAGCCACTGTGTGATATATTAGCACACAGGAGTTAATCACCTATTGAGGAATGAACTAAAGAAAGCATACAATATAACATCTTCATTTATAAAAGGTTTATCTAAAAGTGCATGGTAACTGTTCATGCCAGACATTGCCAAATGAATTAACTCCAATTAAATAAAAAGAGAAGCTGCTGATAAATGCCCTGCCATCATACCCCACAAAGCATTTGCATGGTACTATCTAAGCACCCTCAAAGCATTGTAGTTCTCCCAAATGGGAACTGCAATAAGCCTCTATCAAATCTGCAGATAGAGAGTGGGGCATGAGGAAATGCTGTAGGCAAAAATGACTATAGGCATAATGACATTGCTATAGGTGTATACTACAGGCCACCCAACCAAGCAGAAGAAATAGTTGAACTCTTTGCTAATCAATTAACAAATGTATGTAGGAAACATACCACAATAGTAATGGGAGACTTTAACTACCCTGCTATCAACTGGGAGACAAACTCTGCAGCAAGCGGGAGATCGAACAGATTCCTAACCAGCAGCTGACAACTTTGTCATCCAAAAGGCAGAGAAGGGAACTAGAGGAAAAGCTTTACTGGACTTAATTCTTACTAATAGAGAAAAAGCGATAGAGGGAGTAGAAGTTGCCAGAACTTTGGGCGAGAATGATCACATCATACTGGAATTCAATATATTGCAAACACAAGTAATAGAATATAATCCAACCAGTGTCTTAACCTTTAAAAGAGCTAATTTTAACATACTCAGAGAGAGCCTAAGTAAAATTTCATGGATACAAATCCTAAAGGGGAAAACAACTCAAGAAGCATGGGAAACACTGAAAAATATCACAAAACACAATACCACTGAAAAAGAAAAACAAAAACAGCTGCCAAAAAAGCTAATACAATCCTTGGTTGTATAAACAAAGGCATAGAATCAAAATAATGTGAAATATTAGTCCCGTTTCTAATATTAGTAATATTAGAAACAGACATCAGTTTCACTTTAGTTCAGCAGGCAAGCAAGACATACAGCAGAGGAGAGTAGCAGTTTCATTTTCAATAGACAAATTCAGAGCTTAACATAGCTTCAGAGCTGCAGAGCTTAATATAGAGCCATCCCTAGGCTACTTCTAGTTTCAGTTTCCAAACAGTCCTCATTGGCTGATTTAGTTGTTATGCCTGTTCATTGACTGACGTTGCTATCATGCTCTATTACAGTTCATGAATATACTCTGATAAATTCCTAACCTAAAGCTAGGGTAAATGAGATGTTTGTCTCATGATGGAAAGCTAGCTGTAGCTTAATTTTATTTTCTTTATATGCTGTTGACATTGTCATTTTATAATTTTGTGACCACAATTTTTGCCATTTCTCTAAATCAATCCCATATCCAAAATTTTTCCCCCAAGCAATCATTGTTTCTTTAACTTGTTCTTCTTCTAATTTAATTTCTAATAAGTATCCATAAAAATTTTTAATCACTTTTTCATCAGTACCTGTCAAAATGTTATCTAAATCAGTCAGTTTATCATAGAAATCTTCTGTTTTAGAGTCTTTATCCTACCTTGAATGTATTTGCGCATATGAAAACCAATTCATCTTTATACCTTGTTCTTCTAATTTTTGTATTGATTTAAGTTCACCCTTTTCATTCAATATTTCACCATATCTAACTGTTTGTTCCTTTTTATATATTATAGGATTAGGATAAGAAAATGCTTCAATAGTCGATAGCCAGACTGGAATTTTCAAATAACATTGTCTTTTAGTCTTCTCCCAATTTAACCATAGAGACTCCCATATATAATGTCTTCTAAAATATCCCTGTGTTTTAGTTCCTTTGTACCATAGAAAAGCATGCCACCCCAACAACAGATCATGTCCTTCTAATGGCAACAATCTAGTATTTCTTAATGTTATCCCTTCCTTAACCCACATCAAATTTGTAGCTTGGTAATACAACTCCCAATTAAGCAAACCAAATTCTCCTCTTATTCTGGCATCTTGCAAAAGTTTTAACTTTATTCTCACTTTCTTACCTTGCCATGTATATTTCAACACAATTTTATTTAAATCTTCAAAGTAATCTTTTTCAAGCCTAATTGGAATTGTTTGGAACAAATATAAAATTCTGGGTAATATATTCATCTTGATGGTTGATATTCTCCCGATTAAAATTTTCCCATTTTGCCAAATCTAGCGCTATCTCTTGCTTAAGTTTGATATAATTATTCTCTCTTAGTGTACTGCATCTTGCTGTCAAATGTATCCCCAAGTACTTGATCTTATTTGTGACTTGAATTTTCAATAGATCTGCTCGTTCTTCCTTTTGTCTTGATAGCATATTTTTTGTCAAAATCTTTGTCTTATCTTTCTTTATTTTCAAACCAGCCACCTTTCCAAATGTCTCTATCTTTTCTATCAATTTTGATGCTGTTTCTAGTGGGTCTTCTAAAATGAAAACCAGATCATCTGCAAATGCTTGCAACTTAAATTCTTCCTTTTTAATTTTCATCCCTTTTGCATCCTTTTTTTTCTGTAATATTTCTGTTTAGCTCTTCCAAGGTAAACACAAACAACAGAGGTGATAGTGGGCACCCTTATCTTGTTCCTTTTCTTGTATCAATAGAGTCTGTTAGTTCTCCCTCTATCATTACCTTTGCCGTTTGCTTATGATAGCTTCTATTGCTTGAATAAATTTTTTAGCAAAGCCCATCTGTTCCAGCTGTAATAACATGAATCGCCAATTCACATTATCAAATGCCTTCTGTGCATCTAGAAATATCAAAACCATTTGTTTTTCAGGGTGTGCCTCATAGTATTCCAAAGTGTCCAAGATTACTCTCATATTATCTTTAATTTGTTTCTTTGGCAGAAATCCATTTTGATCAGGATAGATACAATTGTTTAAGTATTTTTTAAGTCTTTCTGCCAATATTGAAGCAAAAATTTTATAATCTGCGTTTAGTAAGGAAATTGGTCTATAGTTCTTGATTTGTAATGGATCAGCCTCCTCTTTTGGGACAAGTGTAAAATAAGCTTCTGACCATGATTTAGGTATCTTCTTCTTTAACATAACTTCATTCATAACTTCTAGCAATGGAAGGTTCAACAATACTTGCAGCATTTTATAAAATTCTGCCAGAAGTCCATCTGGGCCTGGTGCCTTTCCATTATTTTGCTTCTTGAGTGCTTCAGTTAACTCCATCATCGTTAAATTGCTTTCTAACATTGTTTCAATCTCTTTAGCTATCTGAGGTAAATTAGCATTCTGTAAATACCGTTTGACTCTTTCCTCGTCAATATTCTCTTGTGTGTATAGTTTCCCAAAATAGTCTCATATGATTTCCTTCTTCTCTTTACTACCATAGCAAACTTGGCCTTGGTCATCTATTAATTACAATAATTTCCTTGATTCTTTCTCCTTTCTCAATTTATATGCTAACCATCTATCTGGTTTATTTGCATCTTCAAAGTAGTTCTGTTTAGCACCTCTGATTTTCTGTGCTAATTCTTCTTTTTCTATTAGACCCATTTTATGTTTAATTATATCCATTTTTAACTTAATGTCCTTTTTCTGTGGCATTTTCTGTAACTCTTTTTCAAGTCCTTTATACTCATCCTCTAATGCTTTAGAGGCTCATCTTTTCATGGTATTTCATTTCCTTGTACAGTCTATTATCAAGCCTCTGGCATATGCCTTCACTGTATCCCATACATTCTGTATGGGATACAATGAATGGGATCCCATACATCCATTGTTTATTTCTTGGATATTAGCGAACAATTCTGTTGACATCCATATCATATCTATTCTGGACCATGATAAATGTCTATTTGAGAAGAAGGTATATTGTTTAGTTTTAGCATTTCTTTCTCTCCATGTGTCTTTTAAGTTTATTTCATCTACCATTTAAAAAAAAGATTTGAGGAAAGTCTTTCTGTGTTGCTTTGTTGTTTTCTGTGCTGTATAGTCCAGTTTATTAGCTACAATTCCATTAAAATCTCCCACCATAACTATATTCGCATAGTCCAGTTCAATTATTTTCATGTGTAATTTTTTATAAAATTCTTCTTGATTGTCATTCGGGGCATGGATTGCAATCAGGAGTGTTTTCATATTATTGTCCATTATTTCCACCATTAGTATTCTTCCATCGTCATCAGGATAGATCAATTTCGCTGGGATAATATCTTTAATGTATAAAACCACTCCTCTTTTCTTGCATTGTGTCAAAGAAGTAAATATTTTCCATAACTTTGTCTGTATCAACAATTGTTCATGTTGCTTTTTCGTATATACCTTTTGTAGGCAGATTATATCAAATTTTAATTTCTCTAATTTATGGAAAGTTTTGCTTCTTTTAACAGTTGGGTTCAGTCCATTTATATTAATTGTAATCAGTTTTTTCTCTTCCATGGTTATATTTTGTAGTTATGTTTAGCAGCTCTCGTAGATCTTGGTTCATGTTGTTCTTTGGCTTCCACCTTTCTACCTACTGCACCTTCTTCTTTTTCAGTTGCCATTTGGAAGTCCTCTTGGAATTCAATTAGTGAGATTTCTTTTTCTGCCTCTTCCTCTTTCCCTCCAAAAAAATCTGTGTAAAATGATTCAGCTTTCTTAATTGAGTCAATTTTATGTCTCTGATCTTGCCATGTAAACATTAAACCTTCTGGAATCAGCCTCTTTTTTAAGTAGCATTTTGGTCAGAAATCGGTATTTTCTTCTCATCTCTCTCACTCTTCTGGGTACTTGTTTCAGGACTACAATCTCCTTATCTTTATATTTCAGTGTTTTCTCTCTTGCCACTTGCAATATTTGCGTTTTAATGGCTTTTAAATGGTATCTTAAATGGAAGGGCTGGCTGCTTTCCTCCCCTCCCTTCCTCCCCATTAAAAAGAAATCTTACTAGGTCCGTGATGGTGAACCTATGGCACAGGTGCCACAGGTGGCATACAGAGCTATTTGTGTGGGCACATAAGCCCCAGGCAAACTTCACTCATGTGTGTGCTTTCCAGCTGCTTTTCAGCCTTTTTGAGATCTTTTTCAGCCTGCCAGAGGCTTGAGGGAAGCCTATGCAGCTCGAAAAATAGTCCTGTTTCATCACTTCCAGTGTTTCTGGAAATACAGGAAGTGATGAAATGGGCCTATTTTTTGGCCTGCAACGGCTGCAGAGGCTTTCCTCAAGCCTCTGGCAGGCCAAAAAAAGCCTCAAACAGGCCAAAAAGCAGCTGGAAGGCACAATGCAGGTAAGGGAGGGGCGGGGGGAATTGTGCTTGCATGCACAAGGGGCGGGGAGGCCACAGGTATTGCCTTCTGGGCAACTGACACATGAGCATGTGAGCACGCGAGCCCGTGCACAATTTTTGGCACAGGAGCCCAAAAAGATTAGCCACCACTGTACTAGGTCCATTTTTGAAATGGGAATAAAGAACATAGGCTGTTGCTTGAATCAGAGATAAATTTTCTGAGAGCACAATGTACTGATTCAACAGTCAGAAGTGGCCATCCCCTCTCCCCCTCAAGCTCTTTATGTAGGAGAACCTTGCCTTTGTCGTTTGAAAGCACATGAAAGTGTGCCCACCCTCTAGGAATTCCAAATGTGCATTTAACTGGATTTCCTAGAGGGAATGTTCTTGAGTTGGGTACCCTGCACTATTGCATTTGCATGAATTTAGTATTGCAGATAGAAGTGCCAATCTCTTTGGGGAATGGATCTTTTTGTTATTTAATTAAGATCAATGATATCATTGAAAGAATGTTTACCTGAACAAAATGATGATTCCTGCCACATTTTTTAAAAAACCCAGGAGACAAAAGAGGTTTTGTGTGTCTGTATGAAGGTGTATGTGTGAAGGAATATCTTTCTCTGCCACAACTGGATCCTGTTGCCTTTGCCTTTCCCAGTGAATCCCAGATCCTTTGCTAGTGCCACAGGACCATGACCGATAGGCTCTGGAAAGCAAGGGGGTTTGGCCAGAGCACAGGACTTTTTGTTAAGAGAAGAGAAAGACTGTGTGGAAAGTGAGTGGATAATGGAAAGTGTGACGTTCGCTCCTGGGCAACTAACTGGGTATTGCTAGGCAGAGTCCTAATCAGAAAAGTCCAATGGATCCTGGCCTCAGCATTCATTGACCAATAAGCTAACGACACCCAGGACCACTTCCATAGAATTGTGTCAAATTGGTCTAGTTTGGAGATATCAGAACTACAGATAATAGCCAATTTCATATTGACCAGAGAGATAAAGGAAAGAGGCAGAGAGGGAAAGGGAAAGGGAAAAGGAAAAGGAAGGAAGATGATGAATAGAAAGAAAGAAAGTGTCAACATTGATCCACTTTTAAAACTTTCAGGTCTTATCGCGATTCAACTTGCCAAAGAACAGAGAGGAGGGGACGGTGAGAAAGAATGTAGACACTCCAAGGAAAGACTGTGAGAGCCAAGAACCCACCAAGGTCACCACTGTAGGTGTCCAACAAAGAAGTGAACTGTTCTCAAAACAAAAAGATGATTCATAATTGGACAATATGAAAATCCATGAGTGAGAAGGGGAATTTATTATTGAATCATGCAAGCATTGCACAGGAAAACCAGAGCTGGTTTTGATTCCTCAGTATCAAAATGGTATATCCAATAAAGTTATGCTTTTTGGAATGCAAAGCTCCTGAGAGTGCCTACTTCGTTTGGATTCGCTAGTTGTACCATTGACATTAAACCAGCTCTTGTTTCAAACTCAAGCACGGTCTACTCGGCCACCTATGAAAGTCCTCTGAGCGGAAAAGAAGGATGATGTCCAGCAGGAAGTGGAAAGGGGAGACAGCAGTGAAGGCTGGAGCAGCCTTTTCAAAAGAGATGCCAGTGGGAACTCTGATGGACTCCTGAGTGCAAGTTGTCGTGACTTGATCCAAGGGGTAAGCAGAGAAGACAGAGCAGACCTTGACCCAAAGAAGTCATGGTGGGACAAAGTGTGGAAGGCTGCTGAGGCGGAGTTCCCTCTGATCCAACCAGGGGTTGCCATGACTCAAGATTAGAAGTGAAAGCCAAGAGAGTTGTGGATTTGGAAGAGTCAGCGGACTGGAAGTACTTGACCATATGCTGCAGTCCTTCAATGGAACAGCTTAGGGAGAGGTTTGTTAGGATGGAGGTGCAAGATGCTGCATCAATGCACCCAGCAGCCCTGGGATCAGGATTGGAAGTCAGCCAAGCCCAAGCCTCCTCGATTTCTCAACCCCAACCTGTGACACTGGGTACTGCGGCCCGAGGAACTGCAAGTCCCCAACAGAAAGCTGTTCCTCCCCAGGCAGCCAAGTGCCTCAGAGTACTGCAGGACTCCAGGCGCAGCTGATGCCACAGATGTTGGGAGTGCCACTCAGTTATGTGTTAATGTACAATGACTGAGAACCCCCTCCCCTAAGAACCACATTTGATGGAGGCTGGAGAAGCTATGCTACTTCATGAACCAGGTGTGGAGCCACATGTACCAGTACGTGATTGCTATCTGGACGATGCTGTGTGCATAAATGCCTGGAGGGAGAGGCTGCAGATTGGGTGGTGTTCCTCTATGATGAAGATATCTGGAGTTGGGGAACATTGGTACCTTCATTGAAGAGCTCCAGACCAGTTTCAAAGATCTTTTGCATTCTTGCCAAGCAGTATCAGAGATCTACACCATAAGACAGGGAACCGTATCAGTGAATGAGTATGTCCGGGAGTTCCGTGGCCTAGCAAGGAAGCTGAGTGGGTGGCTGGAGCTAGTCTGCCATTTCTGAGATGGGCTAAATTGGGAAGCTGTACAAAAATTGCCTGACCTGAGGGATTCCAGATGAGACTGTGAATGGTGTGTGATCTGGGTGAGAATACTTTTGAATTGCTAAATGTAACCCCGAAAAACATATCAGAAAAGAGGACTCATAAGAATTTTTGAACTAGCAGTGAGCCAATACTGGAGAGGAATCTGTAAGATTAAAAAACTTAATCTTAAAACTGAAAGATGGAAGGAAAGTAAAACGAGGGAAGAATAAAGTTTTTTTTTTCAAGGAATAAGCAGAAAATTGGATTTTGTGGTTGGACAGAATTTGGCTTTGGATAGACATTATTTAAAATGCTATAATTGATTTGTAAAAAGGAACATATATCTAACTTCTTGAAATATTGGCAAACTTGATTTTAAAAAAGACTAAAGAGACTGGGGAGGGGGAGAGTGGAAACTGATTTAAGAGCACCACTGCTGTCAAAAGAAAATACCGTAGATCCCTAAAATTTTGAAAGGACCTGATTCAAAAAGACTTGAAAGACTGTATTACTATTATTAAAAGACTCCAGAAAGTTATAATACAAAATTTAACTAGTGGAGAAATTGATGAAGATATCACCCTTGGATTATTTAAAAGATTGATTAACTGTGGGATATAAAGATCCCTGGGCGTTGGATTTATAGTTTGAAAAGTGATGCTGGTTTGAATAAAAGATTGTTGGACAATTTGATAGAAGAAATATAAACAAGATGAGTGTAATATACAAAAAAACAGACTTATAAAAGACACCGTGAATAGAAGATTTGAGGACATTTTGAACAAAATACAGAGCATGGCAGAGGAGCTGGAAATGGAGATGCAAATAATAGAAGGAAAACAAGAGCCAGAGGAAGAGGAGGAGCTAACTGAAAGAACAATCAGAAAAATAGAACAGATGGAACAACAAATAAAAAGAAAGAATAAAAAGGAGATAAAACTTAAAATGATAATGATTGATGCAATAAATCAAGGGAAGAATATTCTCAAGGGAAAGCTACAGGGAATGAAATTACAGAGAGAATACTTTGAGAAGACAGGGGTAAAATTAGATAACTGGAAAAAGAGGAAGGGTCAAAAAATGATAAAAAATGGGAGACAAGCTAGGAAGCAATCAATTAATACTTTGATGAGAGTAAGAAACGATGGTTGAAAATGGGAAAGATAAGAATTCCACATGAATGTGCATATTATTATTTAAGATACATAGCTGTTAATCGCAATAAACCTGGAATTAATATCTGAGTTTAGTATTATTATTAAAGATAGATAATTGCTAAATATAATAAAAATGAAAAATAATATGGTAATTGTAATAAACATGAAATTAATATTTTTACAGGATTATTATCAAAGATATACAATTGATAACTGTAATAAGTATAAAAATTAATATTGCATTGTAGGAAAAGAAATGACATGTGGAATCTGATAGATATAAAAACAACATAGTGTAAAATAAAACTGATTATATTATTACTAGAATTTTATAATTTGCTAAATGTAAACAGGATGAATATTACTTTGTTTGTATTACAATGAGACAATGGATTTTGTTTTATACATAATAGTGGCACAACTAAGAACCAAGAAGGGGATAAATAATGAAAAATGCAAATTAATATGGATTTATGAATGGTTATTAGAACTATATAATTGGTTAAACATGGCAAATACAACTATTAATATAACATTTATAATAAAAGAAGTAATGTTAAAATATGGAGATTAGCATAAAAATAGCATATGGGAATATTGAATAATTAAAAATGATAAACTGTATTAATACTAAATTATATAAGAAAGTTAACAATATCAATATGAAATTATTGTCATGTTTGTTCTAAAATGTAAAACACCCTGGAACCACACTATTTACACCATGATGTGTTTGCAGAAATAAAAAATGAAAAATGTATTTTTTAAAAAATAATGTCATTAACTTAAGTACAATGATTCACTTAATAATTGTGGCAAGAAAATGGGAAAAACTCACATAATAAATGCAGTGGAAATTTTAGGCTCAATTGTGATCATAATTTGAGGACTACAGGATGGAGGGGCTCTGAGATTAATGTCAGAATGACATTACTTCAAAATAGTTCCTTTATTGTTGTTCACCTAGAGACAAAAATCTATGTTTCTTATCAGTTCTGCAGCATATAGTACCTCTTGCAGTAAGAATTACAAATACTTTAAAATACATTTAGCTAAATAACATAATTATTTTCCAATTAACTTATCCTTTTCCATATATTAAATAGACCAAGCAGTATAATTTTAAGAATAAACCAAAATGTACGTGTTGTATGTTCTTGAAATAGCAAAATTAATTGAGAATGAGAAAGAAGGAATAAAAATAAATATTACAGATATGTAATGTTTTCCAAGAAGCACTGTTCTATAGATATACTTCATAGCTTCTGAGCTTAATGTTCTTGGTATTTCATCCATCCATTTCATATTTTTTCCCTTGAAGAGGCAATTTTTAATCTGTATGCCATTGGGTACCGGCTTTACAAGATTATAGAATGAGTTTGTGTGTAACCAAAATCTTTGGCTTTTTCCTAGCCCAGGAATTCATGTTAGAAACTGCATTTAAATTTTTCCAGTAATTTAGAAACTGTTTAAGGTTATGGAGAACTGATTTTACTGAATCCAATGCTCTTTGTCAGTGCAAACATGTTCTTGTTTTATGCACTAATCAAGGATTGTATGTATATTAACAATCATAAGAAATTCTCAGTTATGGCAATTTTTTATTGCCCAGGCAAATGTTTATCATATCACAAAGCATATAAGAAAATAGATTGCCAATGCGAATGGAAATTCCTATTAAAAATATAGAAGCTTCAATAATAGCATTAACAGTGATCAAAATCACTGAAAAAGATGGGTGCCTAGTTAATAGAATTTGCAAACAATGAAATGTCAAATGTTTTTTTTCAGAAACCTTAAAATAAATTTAAATTTCTACGTTTATTAAATTATTAGATCTTGGAAATACATTTCTAAAGTTACAGTTGTAGGATATTTACATTTCCAGACTGTATTTGCTCTATCAGTGCTACGAGAGTTTGATAATCTTTAAGATTAATATATATCTTACAAAGCATAGCTACAATTCCTTTCATCAGTTGCATAGAGTGGTTTAACTAATGTTGAATTGCAACAAGATAGGGAGAGAAGGGGAGGGGGTGGTTATGCAAATAAGGATAAATTACAAGCACCTTATCAAGTAATGATTATAATGTGTTAAAAATCCATTTGTAAAAACTCACATCTTTTGAAAAAGCCTGAAATCTATTGAGGTATGTAACCACAGTTGCCTCCTGTTCAATTGTTCTGGTAAAGTTTATTTGTTCCAAAACTGCTACTCTGAGATCTGTAATGGAATGTCCCGGAAAGTTAAAATGCTATGATATTATTTTGTAGTTGCTTTCAATCCTGTTGCCCTTTCCAGTTCTCAAGTGTGTCAAACTGAATCCAGGCTTGACACCTATGCCCTTTCATTCTTTTATACACTCTGCCCTATTTGTTGTATGTAGAATCCAAAGGGCATTGCAGGCAGATATACAGTATGTTATTCAAAGAAAATTCAAATGAAATTTCACTGTGGCTGATATGAGTTGGCTAGCCTATCCACTGGCTTTAAATTGCCTGTCAATTACAGGGATTAATATATCATTTGCCCCATTTATATTGACAAAGACCCGCTATGGGTGTTTAAATGTAACTGAGTTGACGTGGTCTGAACTTAATGCCTGATAATCTTCACAAGAGCTTTAGAATCTATGATACATGACTTCCCAAAGGATTACTTTCACAGGTTAGTGATGTTTAAACCTTTTAAGTGTGTAGATGAAAGAATTAAACAAACCTGATAACCTAAACACTAGAACAATTTTAGTGTTGATGTTTATAATTTGTATCTGCCTTGGATCAGTCAAGGCTTCCTATTCTTAAACTTACATTGTATTTATATATAGCATAACCAAAAGAAGAATCAGACCAAAATTTATATAGTAAATCATGTTTATAGTATCTAATATGAACAGGAGATGCTCATAAACAAAGGTAGTGGTCTTCTTTGTTTCTCAAGAACTGAAATTTAAACCACAGTGCCCCTGACCAGAAGTAAGCTTTATGGGTAGGAGCCATTGATAGCTCTAATCTCCATTTAGTTGCTTAATCTCCTTTTAAAACAGGAGGGCATTAAGTGAATACTTATTCCTGATTATGCATCCTGAATTGTGTAATAACTTTCACCTGATGTTAATTTGTTGACTGAAGCTGTAATAGCCATAGTGAAGTCCTCAGATACTGCCTGTATAAATCTGATCTCCAGAAGTCTCCAAATACTTCAGACAGCAATAATGTAAAAGATTAGTGAGCCAGCTGCAGGAAGAGAAAACTTAATTGGAAAATTATTTGGGAGATAACAGTCCAGCCCAACAGAACCTTCAGATTCAAGACTTTTTATAATCACCAGGATCTACTCTATCTCCCAATCTTCTTTCAATTCTAAACTAAGTATTTCACATTTATACCTCTCACACTTTTCTTAACTAATTCTTTAATATAGATACCTCTTTTTCATACTAACTCTCAAACAGTATCCTTTATATTCTCTAATGACTATTTTCTTGATTGCCATCATACAAATCAAAAGCAAAGCTATTCTTCCTTGGATTAATAACAATGGTATGTGACTCTGCTAGGAAGAACTTAAAACTACATGACATGAGTTGCTTTATTCTGTTCAGCTAAAGCTCACTAGGAACAATTTAATTCAGTTGCTAAATATTTAGCAATAATAATGGTTCTGTGTGCACACACACGCTTATAAACATTTATGGTCTCTTCCTTGAAATCTTAATATCCTTGATATTTAAATAGTTTATCCAATATCAGGAGAATTATACATGCTGGTTATATATCTTGTTATGTTGTGTCAATGTCATGTCACCTTATTTTTAAGGCTGCTTAGTGATCTCAGTCATTCATTTATTAATTTCATTTGAATTAATTTTGGCTTAGATATGTAGAATGCTAAATTGTATGGAAGTAGATTACTATTCATATAAGTGATCAAAATTGATTCTGAATGGATGTTTCATAGAACAATCCACAGTCGGGTTTAAATAACAAATATTGTTTAAATAATTTTCTGGCAGGAAGAACTATGTGTAAACAATCAAATTATAGACATTAGTATCCTTGCTTGATTCTTTTAAGATAGCATCTGAACTGGTCCACTGTGATGTTGGCTTTATGTTCAGACAAATGGTTATCCAATTGCTTCTTAAAAATTTCCAATATTGGAGCATTTACAACTTCTGGAGGCAAGTTGTTCCACTAATTAATTGTTCTAATTGTCAAGAAATTTCTCCTTGTTAATTTTATTAGTTGACATTAATATAATAAGAGTCATTCTTTGTTAACACAAATGAATTATATTGAACCCAACTAAAGCGAACTTTTTTACTTTTATTATTTAATGGGAGATCAAAAAATTGGTGCAAAAAAACAACATTAAAGATGAGCTCTTTAAGCAACCTTTTGCCGAAGTGAAAAATTATTGAAATGTATCTTGCCATCATTATTTTTTTCCCTTGTTCAGCCTCAATCATGTATTATGAATTGCCAGAGCTTGACAGTTTCAGTTTGTTTTATTTCTGTTTTATATAATATAGAGCTGGGACAGGGAGAGGCAGCAGGTGTCACAAGCAAGTTCTGTAATCTATTTTAATTCAATTTAAGCACGGTTTGTTGTTGGTAACAAAGTCGGCTATAAAAAAATACAAAAAACAGTGTAAAATAAGATTATGAAGTTGGCAACATTTCTTGCAATATGTCCTGTCCTCCATGTATCTCCCCTCTAAACAATTGGCATTGATGTATTATGCCCACATTTGTATCTTTGTTTTGCCTACGTAATTAGTTTGCAAATACAGAGCAGAAGAGATGATGTACTTAAGTCTGATTGTGATCACTTTGATCATTACAAATCAAATAAAATGGCACAGAATAGTTATTGTTTGAAAGGACCAGTCCAGTACATCACAAAGTATGCGTTTTATTATAGATTTGATATTTTTCAATGTTGCAAAACCTGGAATTAGATAGCAGAAATAAGTGAACTCTGGAAAAATGTGGAAATATTATAAATCCATTTTTCTAAATGGATATGAATATTGATTACTTTAAACTCACCTTGTTCCAGTGCAAAATGTGTGCTTCTTTATCGTGTTGCTATCGCATAGCATCTTTTATTTCAATGTTACTTTCTGTTTAACCTTTACAGTAAAAAAGAAACACAATCAAAACTAAAGCATTTACTGTCTACCTGCATTGGGTTCCAGTTTTTAACAGTACTGTTTCTAGAATAAGAATGATTAAAACATATATAAGAAATGCATGGGCAAACTTTAAACATTTTTGTAGAATTAAGGAAAGCTAAATTATATTATTATTTGGTATTTGTTTTTCTAGCTTTTAAATGAGGATGTTTGCTTGGTGCTAGCTATAGCAGGCCTGCAGAACTCATAGAGGAGAAAGAGCTATATTTACATATTAAAAATATTCATGAATTACAAAGGAATAGAGGGTGCACCATTCAGTTGTTGGCAGCTAGCAGCACAGCATAGAGAAAGGGAGCTGGCAGTGTTAGTAAGAATTGTTGGAAGTGCTTGGCAGTGTACTTTTTCAGCATAATAGCACTGGTTGAACTTTCCTGGTGTTTACCCCTCGTGGGTAACCAGACAGGAAACATGACTCTATGAGCTAACTCTACTTTATTATAAAGCCACTTTAATAAAATCTTGTAAATCTGAAAGTACAAATTTACTGCCTGCCACATTATGGCGGGTCCTTCCTAAGTTACTTGCTTTGACCATTAAACACCTGTTTTCTTGTCTGATAGTTTCCTAGGGGAATCTCCTCTTCCTTTCCTCAAGATTATCCATGCATTCTATTACAGTGGTGGCACAATGGGTGTACAGTATTGAGTCTTCAAAAAAAGCTAGCAGGTCATACAAGACAACTTGGTGGGCTACATATTGGACTGATTGTAGTTTTCATAATCAGTTTTTCAAATTCAGAGTTTCTCATACAAGCTGACAACCACAGGATGCATCTTTCTTTTGGGTGCAGAAATAAACTCAAAGAGGAAATGTTCAGTTTGGGTATAACACTGTATTTCACTTATTTATTTCCTCTCGCGAACAGAATGCTGCATATCACACACAATTATACCCAGATTCATTTGTTACCAAGTCCTACTGATGATTGTGAAGTTATCTTAATACAATTACAACTTTATCTGTAGTATGCCTATAAAATTTCAAGATTTGCTTGTAAATGTCCATCTTATTTCTGTATTTGTGTGTTACGTTCTAAAGCTATTTGGATTGATTTTAATGGGAATTTGTATATAATGAAATGCTTGAACAAGTCCAGCAATAGCACTTAGCACTTAACAATAGCACTGAGACTTATATACCACTTCATAGTGCTTTGCAGCCCTCTCTAAGTGGTTTACAGAATAAGCATCTTGCCCCAGCAATCTGGGTCCTCATTTTATCGACCTTGGAAGGATGGAAGGCTGAAGCAACCTTTAGCTGGTGAGACTCATTAAAATACCTTCAGAGAATTTATTGTTATATAAATTCCTTTCTTGCCTTTTTAAAATAGCTCTTTGTAGTGAATATAATAGATTATTGACAATTTTCATTTAAAAAGTTTTAGAAATTATCTGTTGTCATATGAAAGATTTTGGAAGCATAACTGGAAACAGGCCAAATAGTTAAATAAACAAAATATAACTCCATATTATATAAGACAGTGTTTCTTAACTTTGGCAATTTTAAGATGTCTGGATTTCAACATGTTGGCTGGAGAATTCTGGGAGCTAATGTCTATAAATCTTGGAAGTTACCAAAACTGAGAAATATTCAGTTAAAGTACTATTTGTGTGCTGGTAGTTTTTTTGGCATTTTTAAACTTGAAATTCTGATAATTTATTTAAAGAAATAGAACATCAATACAGCAACCAGAATTTATAATTCATTATTAGCATCACTTTTCTGCCATTTTAAGGTTTTCTTTTTGTTTCTGCCCAATTAATAGTTCATTGTTACAAAGATTCTTTGACTTAGTATGTATAAATGAGAGAGGAAGATGTTCTAGTTGCAGGAATAAATGAATGTTGGATAAAACTGCCCAGAATAAATTTTAAAAAAAACCCCAACCTAAAGTTCAGTGTCAAACTCTTTAACAACACTTCCTTTCTAAAACTCTATGAATGGCTATTGCTGTAGCTGAGGAGCACAGTCCATAAATAAATTGAAAACTTGGTATATTTACTTAGTATATATTTCAAGTTCTTCCTTTTCATTCCATATACTGTATCTCTGGTCTCTTCAAAGTTTGTGCTTTCTATCTGAAGCTGATCAGGTTGCAAGAAATATCATGCTGCCAGACAGCTTCCTCTGTGACTCCTTGATGGTAGTTTGCATTATGGGAGGTGGAAGCAGATAAAAAACCACCAAAAGATTCGTTGATCCAAGGAAAACAAGGTTTTATTCATGTGTCTGCAGAGACGGGTCCCCTCAGGCATTGAAGGAACACAGAGCAAAATTCAGGCAGCATTTTTATCCCCTCGTACGAGGCCTTGGCTCACATTCTTTCTGTTTTCAAATTGATACATGTATTTCGAAGGTTCATACTAGCTCCTTATCTAGCAAAAGTAGTTATACGGTTTCTGACATCGCAGCACTTTATTACAGTTCCCCATTGTTCTAGCCTTATCTTGTTTTTTTTCTCTTGTGCACAAACTGGAACACTTTCTTATTTAGCAGAACTACTGAGTTTTGAGACACACTTCCTTATTCAATTCAGTGGGCCATCTAACATGGCTTCGGTTCTGCTCACAAATCCCCCCTTTTTCTTTTTCCACTCTTGTCTCAAACTCAAAGAGCAGATCCTCTGCTTCTTTCAGAGTGATTTCTCTCTGATACATCATTAGAGGTTCTGCTTCCTGCTTCTTCTCAAATCTTGAACCCAAGGATTTCCCTATCTTCCCACACGTTGTTATTGCACCAGGGAGACACTGAAGACAACAACACAACAATACACAGCATATAATAATCAATATAATTCCCATTATGGTAGATCTAAACCAAGTGGAACTGGGAAGCCAAGACCATAGTGCTCCCCACAGGTCTGGCAATGAGGAGTCACCTCTTTGTGAAAATGGATTAGAGCGAATACGTTCTTCCATTACTTTTACTGTCTTTGTAATATTGGGTTGGAGATCATGGATGTATACACAGCAATGTGAATGAATCAGAGCACACACATCCCCTTTTGTAGCTAATACAATGTCTAAAGCATACCTATTTTGTAGAGCAACCTGTCTTACTTCAGAAAGCTCGGTGTTAATCATTTTAATATTCTTTATTGTATCATTGAACATTGTTACCGTGAAGTTATTTAGAATATGTATATCTCGGTAGTTCATGGCTACTTCCAATGGTGTTATTATACCACGTGAGATTTGGGTCCAGAGTCTCCGGGTAAGGCCAGATTCTGGGTCTCTTTTATTACGTATCCGGCCTTGGGGAAAGCCATCAAGTTTATATATCACTGGTATCACATACCTGAGTGTACATGTGCCACTCAAGTAAGGTGGCATCTCCCTGTATGCATATTTCCCACACAATACCCACCTAAAGTTTTCCATAGCATAGGTCTGTTGTGATGTTCGGGTCCAATTGATCATTTCTTCAAAATGCATACACATCTGATACTGATCTTGATTAAAATAATCTAATTTATGATAACTCTTGGTATAGCTATGGTTACTACAGGATGATGGCATATCAAAAGTCTTATTACATTTTTCCCAATCTCCTAAATGGAGCCCTCTAGTTTCATTTCTCCTAAAACACACATATGCCGTTTCCCTTAAATGAACAAAAATCCTTCCTGTTATATTTCGTTCTACACCATATTTTTTCTGTCCCGTGCCCCTGTGGTCTTAGTCTGTTCTGATCAAGTGGAATTGTGTGTCGGATTAATCCTTCACCTGTTCTTCCTGGCAGGTGCATGCATAACCAGCAATTGGTGATGTTCAAGGAATATGAGAACTTCTTGAGATCCTTTATGAACACATTGTCATCCCACAAGTCCGTTCCCAAGTCACCTGCAGGTCCAACATATTGTGAACTTCTTTGATGTATTAATGTAAATATAGTTGCAACAAATAGTCCTCTCCAGAGTTCAGCCGACATCTCCATGGTGGTTTCTGCTGGCTATTTCTTCAAGGTTACCTTTAACGGCTGACCGTCCACTGGGATTGCCTTCCAAGGTTTTTCTGGTTCCGGTGCTTTCTTGACTCTGCTGTAATGCGTCCAGCCTCCTTCCCGAGTACGGACTGCAGATTCAGTCGTCAGTAGCACCTGGTACGGACCTTCCCAGCTAGGTTGCAGTTTTTCACTCCTCCAAGTCTTTATCAGGATCCAGTCTCCAGCCTCATGTGGGTGTTGGCTAACAGCCAAAGGTGGTCGTTGCACCAACAGTCCCTGTTTGTGAAGAGAAAGCAAAGACCGAGACAGTGCCAGCAAATATTTCCGGAGGAACAAGTCCCTGAACTCTGGAATGGGATTGCCTAGTTTGGCCAGATAGGGTCTCCCCATCAGCATTTCAAAAGGAGAAACCCCTGTGTCTTTCCTTGGACAAGTTCTGATCCTGAGCAGAGCTAAGGGAAGATTCTTTGTCCATGGCAAGCCATTTTCAAGTTGTAGTTTGGTCAAGTGTTTCTTCAGTTCCGCGTTTGCTTTTTCAATTTTTCCACTGGATTCAGGATGCCATGGCGTGTGTAATTCCCATTTCACCCCCACCACCTCCATTACCCTTTGCAGAACCTTTTGGGTGAAATGAGTTCCTCTGTCTGAATCTATTGCTTCCATCATTCCATATCGTGGGATAATCTGTTCTAGTAAGATCTTGGTTACTGTGGGAGCTGTGCCTCTTCTAGTGGGATAAGTCTCTATCCATCCCGTTAGTTGATCTTTGATCACAAGCAGGTATTTCCAACCCCCCTTTTCTGGCAACTCAGTGAAATCAATTTGTGTTCTCTGAAAAGGCCAACCCACTAAGGGTCGCCCTCCCATCTCTTTCTTGCGTGCCGCTTTCTTATTTATTTTCAAACAAATCAAACATTTCCAGCAGATGCTCTGAGCTACTGTCCACATCCTCAGACTCCAATAGTGAGGTTTAACGGACATGACCAAGGCCTCCGTTCCCCAATGTCCTCCTTCATGAACTTTCTCCAATATTCCCCTCATAACAATGGGTGACACCACCTTGACTCCCTCCGACGTCTTCCATCCCTCTGGGGTTTTGACACATCCCTCTTTCTCCAACTCCAACTTTTCCTTTTTCTCTGGCTCCCATTCCTCCCTCTCGTCCTCCTTTTCCAGTATTTGTATAGATACCATTACCAACTCTATCTCCCCTTCGCCCATTTGTCTGCCCATCGGTTTCCCACAACCTCCGGTGTGTTTCCCTTCTGATGTGCGCTCACATGGACAATTGATACTTGGCTGGGGAGTTGCAATGCCTCTAAGGTTTGTTCTACTAGCTGCACTTGCTCTATTTGCTTCCCATCTGCCTTGATATACCCTCTTTCTTTCCAGATTTTCCCAAACGTGTGCACCACCCCCAATGCATACTTGGAATCAGTCCAAATCGTTACTTCCATCCCCTCAGCCAATTCCAAGGCTCTGGTCAGGGCAAACAATTCACATTTCTGAGCTGACCAAGCAGCTGGGAGTAACCCTTTCTCTATTACCTCACCTTCCCCGGTTACTATTGCAAACGCAGATTTTCGCTTTCCATTTTCCACCCTGCTAGATCCATCTATAAACCACCTCTCTCCCTTCTCCAAAGGAGTCTCTTCCAAATCCTCTCTAACCTTCGTCATGAGATCCACTTGCAATAGACAATCATGGTCTTCCGGTTCCCACGCCTGCCTTCTCCCCTCCAAGAATTCTGCTGGATTTAGATTCTTGTCTGTTCCTATTACCACATCAGGACTGGTTCTCAAAATGGTTTCATACTTTAATATCCTCCCTTCGGTCATCCAAGTGGTAGCCAGCTGGCTCAACACTGAGTTGACCTGATGAGGCGAATGCACCACCAAAGCTCCCCCAAAGGTTAACTTTTTGCTCTCCACCACCAACATCGCTGTTGCTGCCACAGCCTGAACACAAACTGGCCATCCTTTCACAACCGGCTCCAAACCCTTGCTTAGGAAGGCTACTGGCTGGTACTGCCCCCCCCCTCTTTTGGGCAAGGACTCCAACTGCTGTTCCCTGAGCCACCGCCACATACAAATGAAACGGTAATTTCAGGTTTGGCAAGGCTAAAACCGGAGCGGTTGACAAAGCCTTCTTCAGCTCTTCCCACCGTTCACGATCTCCCTCCTCCCATTCTATGTGCTCTCCCTTTCCAGGCAGCTTTCTATGCAAAAATTGTGCCAACACTGTGAATTGGTCTACCCAGATTCTACAATATCCCAATAATCCCAACGCTTTCCGCACCTCTGTCTTGTTCCTGGGAGGAGCCAAGCTCATGATCCCCTTCACCCTTTCAGGGTCCAAGGACCTCACCCCCTGCTGAATGTAATGTCCCAAATATTTCACCTTTTTTTCAACAAACTGAAGCTTCTCTTTTGAGACTTTCAGCCCCTGCTTCTTCAGCCAATTCAACAGACTCACAGAAGCCGCTCTCACTTCCTTCTCTTTCTCCCCAGTTAACAACAAGTCATCCACGTACTCAATTCGGGTGATTCCTTTCTCTCTCTCAAACGACACCAATTTTTCTTCCAACGCCTGTCCAAACAACAAAGGGCTCTCGGTATATCCCTGAGGAAGTACTGTTCACCTCAACTGCTGTTTCCTTCCACTCTCAGGATCATTCCATTCAAAGGCAAACAAGTCTCTACTCCTCTCCTCCAAAGGACACGCCCAAAAGGCATCCTTCAGATATATCACAGTAAACCATTTGTCTTTGGGGGGGGGATCCGCCCCAAGATGGTATAGGGATCAGGAACCACTGGGAATTTAGGAACCACTATCTCATTGATCCTCCTCAAATCATTAACTAATCTATACTTCCCATCATTTTTTAGTACTGCTAAAACCGGTGAATTGAACGGTGACATAGTAGGTTCCAACAGTCCCTGTTTCAATAATCTGTCAATCACTGGTTTCAACCCTTCCCTACCTCTCTTGCTCAGAGAATATTGTGGAGTCCACAGTTTAGTTATCCCTGGTTGTATCTTGATCTGAATGGGCTGTATTGCCATCCTACTAACCCCTTCACCTCCTGCCCACACATCTGATGATATCTTCTCCTCATCTTCCGTTGTTAGCATACACATGCGAACTTCCTTCCTTCTATCTCACAATTCTATCCCAAAAACATCCAACAAGTCTCTTCCTTGCAAGTTCACCCCTGAATCTGGAATATATAATATTTCGGTTTTAGTAACCACATCATTCAATTCCAATCTCACCTCTTCCAAAATCTTGACCTCTTGGGATTTCCCACTCACCCCAACCACCTTTAAAGTCTGCTTTGACCTGCATGCTCCCTCTACCGGATCGCATACAGATGTCCGGCTTGCGCCGGTGTCGATCAGGAACAGCCGTTCCTGATGGTCAGGACCCACTAACACATTTACCAGTTGCTCCCCGCGGGTCCCTCTTGGGGAGCCGGAACTTCCCTAATCATATAGGGCATAGCTTCATTCCTCTGGGGTTTTGGGACATTCGCGCGCAAAATGTCCCTCTTTCCCACATCTGAAGCAAGTTCTACTCTGGGACGGCCGTTGGAATCGACCGCCTCGATTGCCCCCTGGACCTCCTCGCCTAACTGGGGGTCTCCACTCCTTGCTGGGAGATCTTTCATCTCTCCACCTTGGCCTCGGATCTGACATCTGGGTCTCCCTGTTTTTCCTAACTTCATTCTTGGCTGCCGTTTGCACAGCAGCTACCATCATCTGAGACTTCTGTTTGGTTTTAACTGAGTCTCGGTTCACAAAAACTTGTTGGGCTGCTCTCATCAAATCTGTCATGCCCAAATCAGTCCATCCCTCTGTCTTCTGGATCTTTTTCTGGATATCTGGCCATGCTTTGGTGACGAATTGCATCTTCAGGAGAGTCTCGAAGGCAGGGGTTTCTGGCTCCACTCTGGAGTACTTGGTTAACCCTTCACAGACCCGAGCACAGAAATCCCCCGGGGATTCATCCTTTCCTTGTGTTATTTCAAATGCTTTGGTCAAGTTTTTCCCTTGAGGGATGGCCAATTTAATTCCTTCAATGATCATGTGTTTCATATCTCTCATGTGCTCCCTATGAGCATCATCATTGATGTTCCAATTTGGATCGGCTATGGAGAACTTTGTGTCTGCAGCCACTGCTCCCTGTTGCCCTGCATGTCTCCTATCCCAGGCAGCCATTGCTGCCCTCCTAATGAGGTTCCTCTCTTCGGGGGTGAAAAGGTGTCCAAGAATATACATCAGTTCTTGGTATGTGTATTCATTGGACCCCAGAAACAATTCCAACTGTTCCGCCACTTCATGAGCATTCTCATGGAGTTTCAGAAGGGTCTTTTTCAGATCCCGTAACTCAGCAGATTTTATGGGGACAGCCACGAAAACGGTGACTGGATTCCCCTGCGCATTTATGCCATTTGGGACTTCTCTGACTGGAAAAGCCGACACGGGATTGGCCGACCTTCCTCCTAGAGGCAAATTCTCTAGGTCCTTGTTTAATTGAGCCAGTTCCCTTCTGAGCCCTGGATATGCAGGTGGAGGTGGAGCCTGGGCAACTGGAGCCGGCAGGGGCGGTGGTGCCGGGACTGCCGGAGCCGATGCCGGTGGACTCCCCATCCAGTCCTCAGTTTCGCTTTCCTCCACCTTGCTGACAAACTGTCCTACTTCTGTTTCTGGTGGAACTGGACCTTCAAAGTGAGCATGATACCATACCTCCACATAGGGTATTTGCTCCTTCATCCGATGTTTCACTATATACTCTTTCAACTGAGTTTACCAGTACGTGCTGGTATTCCCTTTGGGATCCCAGTGGTAAGGAAACTCAGGGTCTACTTGGGGATACTTTGGCCACCTATTTTGGCATAGGTAGATCATTTTCTTTTTCTCTAGACTCCGAGTGTAAGTCCTCAGATGGGGCAACGACCATTGTTGTAGTAGTTGACCCAATGGGGAGTCAGTCGGAATCAGCCTTCTCGGGGTCTTTTCTATCTCAATACCCGTTCCCTCTTGGAATGTTTCACACTTGCTTTGTCCCTTTCCCATTCTCCACGCTGCCCGCCAACAATCTCCCAGAGATTCCCAACTCAGGGATTTACACTGTCCTCCAGCAGTCGTTGGATTCCCAGAGTTTAAGGACAGTATATCCCTTCTTCTATCCCAAAAGGCAACAAACTCACCTGATACACCCCTGGTCTCCTGGAGACGAAAGGAGTGTGGGCATCCCCACTTCAGGTGATCAACGATACTCCCAGAGCATCAGTCCGGCTTCTCTCTCTCTTGTTTCCAAGGATCGTCTGCTGAGTGCAGTTACCCCGGGAACCAACTGAGACAAGGGAGGGGCCCCTTTACAATGGGAGGCGGTGGCGCCACACTTACCCAGTCCCTTTTCTCCAGTCGAAATTCCATTGGGGCCCACGTTGAGCGCCAAATTGTGAGGTGGTAGCAGATAAAAAACCACCAAAAGATTCGTTGATCCAAGGAAAACAAGGTTTTATTCACGTGTCTGCAGAGACGGGTCCCCTCAGGCATTGAAGGAACACAGAGCAAAATTCAGGCAGCATTTTTATCCCCTCTTACGAGGCCTTGGCTCACATTCTTTCTGTTTTCAAATTGATACATGTATTTTGAAGGTTCATACTAGCTCCTTATCTAGCAAAAGTAGTTATACGGTTTCTGACATCGCAGCACTTTATTACAGTTCCCCATTGTTCTAGCCTTATCTTGTTTTTTTTCTCTTGTGCACAAACTGGAACACTTTCTTATTTAGCAGAACTGAGTTTTGAGACACACTTCCTTATTCAATTCAATGGGCCATCCAACATGGCTTCGGTTCTGCTCACAATTGTATACCTGCAATTAGAGTTACTTTTCTTGTTAATATCACATGCTGATTCTTTAATATAATTGTGTGTAAGAATGCATTGTGTTTGTGTTGATTAACCTACAGGCTGTTTGTGGTCTACCAAATCTATTTATGTCACCCCTAGGCTCTTTAAGATTACAGTACTTAAAGATAGCAGTTTTCAATTCAATTATTGTTTCTTGTTTGAATTATTTAAGCCTTAGAATAAATTAGATCTCTGGGATTACATGTGTTTTGTATATTTTTCATTCCCTCCACCCACCATGTAAGAGGCACAAAGCTAAAATGTCTGTTCCTGTTTATTTAGTAATGTAACTCTCGTGACCCTAGCATTTGCGGAAAAAAAACAAGAAATAATAGTTTGGGGTTTATTTTTTTTGTTTTAAGGTTGCTCTGTATAAAAACTGTTCCTTGTACTATAGCAAGGCATGGAACTAATTCCCAAATAAGCATTCAGAGGCTGATACTTTAAAGGCTAAAGTTTTGCATTTCCACATAATAATTCTACTTACTAGTTCATTATGGAAATCAGCATATATTGGCATCAGTATATTGGCATTGTTAATAGATAGAAGAGCAGCAAGGAATCCTAGGGTTGTTGGCTAAATTGAGAAATTGGGGAAGAGGGAAAGAACATGTAAGAAAAAGACAATGACAAACTACCTCTGTACAGTGATACCTTGGTACTCAACTGCTTTGAAACTCACTGAATTTGGTACTCAATTAATTTTGACATGAAAGTTTTATTCTGGTCCTCATTATTTGTTTGATATTCAGCACACAAGCTAGAACTTGTCGCTATTGGCTGCCTTGTGACTACATTATTCCTTATAGGAAAAATTGGTTTAGGGCTCATAATTTTTAGTATTCACTCTGTCTCCTGGATCCAAGTAACGATGAGTGCTGAGGTATCACTGTATTGTTAACAAGAAAATGATAATTGTATTTATTAAGTCACTGGTCTTGAGTTTGACTCAAAAGGACTTTATTTTAAAATATGTACTATAGATCATCTTTTATTATTTGTTTCAAAATGATTTGATTTATTTTATTTAGCTTTGTGTACCATCAAGTACTAGAGTTTCTTAGCCGTTTACTAGATTTAGAGTCTCCAATGTTTATGGCATGATTCATCTCTGTTCATGGATGTGAATTTTAAAAGGCACTCCCCCCCCATTTGTTTTTATTTCTTACACAGGAAATAAAAAAAGATATGAAGAAAGAAAGTTTTGCCAGCAAAGCACCAGAACTGTCTATGCATGAAGTTTCTAATGGAAATTCTTTACTATTGTCTGAGACAATTATTAGAACCTCCAAAAAAGGTAATACATTTTAATTGTAGAATTTTAATAAATACAAATTATACCTAATATTTTAAGTGTCTCCTAGGGTTCATTTCTTGTCTCTTATTGTGGCTAGATAGAGACAACAGTATGATCCTAGATTAGAGATCCTATCATATATTGAGTAGGATGAGAATGCTTGGGATAAAATTGCTATTGACCAAAATACTGATCTAAATTTACCCAAACTGATTGCTATTGTTTGCTAACAGAGAATGCTGTATACAATTGCAACTATAGCAATTGGTACCCTTCTACTTTTTCCTAAAGAATTCCAATTTGTCATGAAATAAAGCGGAAATGGACACAAATAAATGGCATTCACCATTGATTATTCCATAGTTCATAGATCAAACATTTTTCTTTTAAGGTATCTTAGCATGCATTTTATGGAGATTATAGATTATTATTTCTACTCTCTGCTACTGTTTCTGTAACGCTATATTAAAACTTTTCACTGTTTCCATTGTCAAATGGTGCTCAATTTTCTACCAATTTCCTGTGTTACTGTTTTTCTTAGTGCTTACCCTGCATGATTATTGGATCTAATTGTTTTTGCAATGCCCTTAGTGCTTGCAGCAGACAACAGAGGGATTTTTTTGGTTTATCAGCACTTAATCACAGTATTTGAAAGAACCAAACACATACCTCATTATATAACGCAAACACACATATAAGGACAAACACCCTTCTCCTCTTCCCCCTGTGTGTATATATAAAATATTGAGACTGAGAGGGGGAGGGGTGGATAAGGACATACATATTTACCAAGCAGATCAGATGTTTTTCAACTTTACATTAATTTATCTTCATGTATAAATGTGTATGTTTGCATATGTATACATATATAATGTACAGAAAAATGTATAGTGTTTTACTATACATTTACTTGGAGGATTGGTTTCTTCTTGAGAAGTTAATAGTAACAGTATGGAAGGGAAAGTGACAATAAAGTTGCTTCAGTTTTATGTGGTAGAACTGTGGAAACAATGTACCCCCATATCCTTTTGACTGTGCCCCAAAATAATCACAAGAATAAAACTCAAAGCCAAGAAAATATAGAAGCTGTTAAAAGTAAAAGAATACCATCTTCATTTTTTTCCCTTCTCCTAATACAGGGGTGTCAAACTCATGTTGTCATGGCAGCATCACGTGACATATCAGGACTTTTTTCCTCCTCGCTAAACTGGGTGTGGGCATGGCCACTGCGTGATGCATCTGGCCTTCGGGCCTGGAGTTTAACAATCCTGCCCTAATAGAAATTATCTGTAGGCAAATAGCCAGACCTAAACTCAAGCTGTGAAAGAGAAACAAGAATAACTTGAGTAACTTGAGTAACCCCAACAATTACTCAAGCCTGCCGATCAATTAACAAAGGCAATAGACTGACCAAGATAACAGGATAACATCAATTACACCTGCCTGACAGGATTAGGACCAAAGGAAGCCAATAATTAAGACCCATTATGAGCCTTTGTGAAACAACTAAAACCAATCAAATAATAAAAGCACAAAAGCAAACCTCAAAATTGCAAACTACTGTAACCTGTATAAAAATCCTTTCACTCATCAAGCTAATTTGTCAGCCACTCCGGAAACATGCTTCTGTCACAAAAGTTTCTGGCAACTAAATAAACAGACCTTTACTTGTGGGCAGCCTCCATTTTATTCCCAGTTTGGAACTGGATCAGATTTTTCTTCCAAAGGAACGTAGCCACAAACTATGCATGGTGTGGAAAATAGGAGTTCAAAAGATGTCCAAACAAGTTGTATTTTGAAGAGAGCTTTAATGAAATGAGACAAATACTGTATATTCAGTAAACTTCTGGGGTGCATTGCAGCAGTTTAATCTGGAATTATCCTTCATACCTGTTAATTCTTAAAACAGAACTAATTGATGTTCAATGATTAATATGCATTTCTCCCATAAGAATTTTTTAAAATTTATTATTGGTTTTAATTTAGGTTTGCTTTCTGAGGTTTAGCATTGTCTTCTGCGGGCCCAGGAATTATAATACCAGTTTGGTGCACCTTTTACTAAATTAGTCTGTATTTGATAAATACTTTGTTTTGCTAGAACTAGTTATAATTTTTCAGTTCTCCTATGAGCTGTTCAGAGCATCCAGTAGTGGGAGGTGCTTAGTCTCCGCATTCACAGGCTGAGCTTGATTTGTGGAACGCTCCTCCTCCACCACATGACTCCTCCTCAGCGTTCCCCAGTTTTTGCTCAGCCTGGAGTGAGACAGGGAGTGCTTTGGGTACTTCTTTGACTGAAACAGGAACATTAGCAGGTTTGATTGCAATTCGGTTTCTTTTGGTTTTCTTTGTCTTTAGCTTTCAATCCTGTAGCAGTCTGAGAGTCTGGTTTAAGGGAAGCGCTGTTTGTGCCCCCCCCCCCAAAAAAGATGGCGGGAGGCTTTTGGTGTTGCTTTGTAACAACTCCCCACAGCCAAATTTCCTTACCTCTACCAGTTTGATTGCCGCTGTGTTTTTAATTCTGTTTGCTTGCTAGCGGCTTGATTTTTCATTTTTAAAAGTCGTATCACCTTTACCCCCCCCCCTCCGAACGCCGTTCTTCAGTGGGGAATTTAACTAGGATTAATTACTCTTTTTTTTCCCACCGTTCTGTTGTTTTGAGAGCTCAGGTTTAATTTGAGCTCCGGCTTTGTTTGCAAAGCGGGAAGCTGCTGCTGAGAAGCGCATGAAAAACTTTAACTGCTGGAGGCCATCTTGAGTGCCATCTTGTGGCTGCGTGCCTTGTCTGTCTTCCTGAGCTATGTGAAGTATTTCTGCTCGAAGCAGCAGAATCCCTCCAGGATTCTGAGAGCTGTTTTACCCTCGTTTTGGCTACCTGAACTCGAGGATAATTAATTCACTTTTAAAATTGTTGGCTTAACCCTCACAGCCTTATTCTCAGTGGCACAGCAGCAAGCACCTCGGCCAGTGTCTGCCTGTGCAGGGAAGCTGCTGAAGGCCCTTTCAATCATCAATCCGGGCCTTAGGCGTTCTCTATTTGGCTAATTGGATCACACATTAATTTTGGTTGTTCTATTATTAATATTGGAATATATATATAACTACTCATAGGAGCAATCACAAAGCAATTATAGCAATATTATTACAAAAATTATTACAATCATAATAACCACTCATGGTAACAGTATAACTTGACAGTACTACTTGACAGTATATTTTAATTTTCAATAAAATATTATTACTGAGATACGACTTATTATATCTATATATAGACACCAGTAAAATAAAAAGAATAAATAAAATAAAAGGGGGCAAAAGGACTTTATCAGGGCAACCGTTCTTGACTCAGATCGGACCCTGGGCGTGCCAACCACCTTGTACACAAATTATATTCAATTACGGTTATTCTAATTTTAATCAAAATGGCAGATGGTAGCACCTCTCAGGTCCCTTGCTTGAAGGCAAAAGCCAAATCAAAACACAGTGGAAATTCTAAAGTCTCAGAAAGGGACGCCTTAAGGCGCCATAAGGCCTTACAAAAACAAATAGACAGGTATACTCGAGAGGTCCACACTGTATCTCAGGGTGCCCCTTCTTCCAGTCCGTCAGTTTCCTCACACCCTCCTCCTCCTCTAGAGCTCTCCCTTTCATCCAGACGCAGCTTGATTCCACAAGGACAACAGGTCCAAGTGTCTGGAACACCATCCAGATGGATCCCTGAAGCCACATTCACTCCGATAGCCGCTGGTCTTCGCCAGGGTGACAGTTTCATTGAGGAGGTCCCAGAAAGGATGAAAGCCTGGATGGAGATGGCTATTCACCAAGGGATTGCAGTGGGGCTTCAACATGCAGTAATATCCAGACCTTACCCTATTGGTACCGACCAAGAGCCCCAACCACTGAGGTCACTAACCAGGTCGGAACAACACCAGACTCAGGTACATTTACAGGGGGAGACCTCCCTCCAAGGGCCAGAGGAGCAGGAGGAGGAGGAGGAGGAAGTCGATCAAATCTTTCAAATGGCTGAGTCTGAAGTGGGATCAATTCACGATAACGAGCCCCTGTCAGAGGCTGACCCCTTAGAAGGGGAAATGTCTGAAGATGAGGGTCTTATTCCTGACCAGCCTGCTTTTACAGGCTTATTCTGGCCACAGCTTTTCAAATTTCTCTTGTTTAAGGCAAAGAACATTGTAGGCCTAAACAAGCCAAAACCTTCTAACACACCTGACCCTTCAGGGGAGGGACCAGAGGACATGATCTTCAACCAACCAGTAGTTGAAGCAGAGGTAATTCCAGTTCCACCCATAATTTCGGACCTGGTGCAGAAGCAGTGGGCTTCTGCAGCGGTATACACCTCCCCAACTGGACATGATCGGAAATACTTCAACTTGGACCCTGATTTTGCAAAGTTACTGGGTACTCCCGAGGTAGACGAGCCTAAAGTGGCATTAGCGTTCCCCTGTATTCCCAGTGAGGCACTGGAGGCCTTAAAGCCAGAGGAAAAATGGGTCGAGCTAGCCCTAAGCAGAGCTCATCAGTCTGATGCATGGGCTATCAGATCAGCCATGGCCACCTCCTTCTTCACGCGGTCATCTCTTAGATGACTTCGTCTTTTGAAACAACACGTTCCTTCTTCTAACATCAGGGCGCACCAATACTTACGGCAGCTGCTGAATTTTCTGCTGATGCTACTTATCACGCAGTCAAGTTTTCAGCAAGGGCCATTACCTCACATGTCACAGCACGTCGCTTGCTATGGTTAAGACACTGGCAAGCTGACTTCAAACACAAATCCAAGCTGGCCTCATCCCCCATTGCGGGAGATAGATTGTTTGGCTCTTCCCTGGATCCGCTACGAATTGAAACACGCAACAAGAAGAAAATTCTCCCTTCCCTTTTTTGGAAGTCAGATCTCAGAAGCCCCCCCAGTCCTTTCGGAGGGGTTCCTTTCGATCTTTCTATCAGGGATCCTTCTCTTCCAGATACCAGAGACCCCCAGCAGTTAGACCAGGACAGCAACCAGATAGGTCCGACTCAGTGGATAGAAGTAGAAGGGGTGGTCAATCCAAAAGATCCTTTCAGGGAACAGGCCCTTTTGGTGACCAAGATAACTCCCGGGACCCAATTCCCATTGGCAGACGTCTTAAGTTATTCGCTGACCAATGGGACTCCTATACCTCTGACACCTGGGTCAGAGATACGGTCAGATTTGGACTCGCGCTGGAGTTTAGATCCACTCCCCCAGATTCCTTCATGTCATACCCTCCTTTTAGAGACCCGGTCAAGCGTAATCTCATGGTTTCCGCGATCCAACATCTTCTGGATATACGAGCAATCCAACCAGTAGTGACCAAACAACAAGGGCAAGGTTTTATTCACATCTTTTCGTTGTGCCAAAAAATTCAGGGGGTGGAGAGCGATATTAGATTTGAAACATCTAAACCGTTTCTTAGTATATCGCAAATTTAAAATGCATACCCTCCAATCAATATAACAGGGCATTAGAAAAGGGGACGTGCTCACGTCCATAGACTTGACGGGGGCGTACCTGCACATTGTTATTCGGCCCTCCCATTATAGGTTTCTGAGATTCTGCTACAATAACCACCATTTTGGATATGTGGCCCTTCCATTCGGATTAGCTTCTGCCCCCAGGACCTTCACCAAGGTCCTCGCAGCGCAAGCTGCCCACCTCGGGAATATCCCGGTACGACTCCAATGTTATCTTGACGATATTTCGATTTTATCTCCTTCCGCCCATCAGGCAGTCATAGACACTCAGAACACTTATCCCTAAAAGAGCATGGTTTCTTAATAAATTGGAAGAAGAGTCAATTAACACCTTCGACTTGGTTAATTCATTTAGGGGCGGTCATAGATACGGTGGAAGGCAAAGTTTTTCTGTCACCAGATAGACTACATAGCATTCAAAAATTGGTTAAGGAAATCAGGGTGCTTAAGAGGATGTCCCCAATGGATCTATCTAAATTGTTGGGAAAAATGATTTCATGTATTTCTATTATTCCTTGGGCCCGCCTTCACAGTAGATCCTTCCAGTGGTTCCTGCTACCGTACCAGCGATTTGGCCAAAGCAACTCCAAACACAAAGTCAGGGTTCCGCCCAAGGTTCTCAAATCTCTCTTCTGGTGGTCCAAACCGGTTATCAATAGAGGCTGTCTCTTCAAGAAAACACAAAGGCTCACCATCACCACAGATGCCAGTCTGTTCAGATGGGGAGCTCATGTCCAGTCGCTCACAACCCAAGGCCGATGGTCCGACATAAAACAGTCATGCAGTATAAACTGGCTGGAACTTCGCGCAGTACACCTGGCCCTTCACAATTTCTTCCCCCAGGTACGTGCAATTTCTTCCCCCAGGCACATACTGATACTAACAGACAATGTAACAACGAAAGCTCACATAAACAAGCAGGGGGGCACACAATCGAAGCAGCTCATGTGGGAAGTGGAGCGCCTGTGTCGCTGGGCGGAGAACAACATACTTTCCATCAAAGCAGAACACATTTCGGGCCTGTCGAATACACAGGCAGACTGGCTAAGCAGGGCCACCATAGATCAATCGGAATGGCACCTCCACCCATCCCTGTTCCAAGAAGTGGCACGGTCATTTGGTCAGCTGGTAGTGGATCTATTTGCTTCCCCTCTCAACACACAGCTCCCGAGATTTTTTTCCAGGTACCCTTCCCAAGGAGTGGAAAATTTCAATTCGCTCTGCTGTCGTTGGCCCCCGGGGCTCCTGTATGCATTCCCTCCACTTCCTCTGGTTCCCAAAGTCATCCAGAAGTTACTAGACGAGAGAGCAGAATTGCTTCTAGTAGTGCCTTATTGGCCCAGATGGCCATGGTTTGCAGACCTCCGCAGCCTCTCGGTAGCGCCCCCCTGGAGAATCCCGTCAGACAGAATCTCATTAACTCAGGGGCCTCTTCAACATCCAGATCCTCAATGGTTACAATTGACCACCTGGAGGTTGAGCGGAGTGGTTTGAAGAGTGAAAAGCTCTCCAACAGAGTTATCGACACGATCTTAGCCGCCAGATGCCCCTCAACAATTTGCATTTACAATGCCACATGGTCAACCTTCTGCAAATTGTGTAGTAAGCTTCAAATTGATCCGGCCTCTCCCTCTGTTGCCCAGATTCTAGAGTTTTTACAGGAGGGACTTGATAAGGGGTTGTCACCTAATGTGTTAAAAAGGCAGGTGGCGGCCTTGGCATCAGTTCTCTCACTCACAAGGGTCTCAGTTCTCTTTCACATCACCCATGCATAAGATCTTTCCTTCGAGGAGCCACCAATTTACGCCCTCCAGCAGTGCACCGTTATCCCACCTGGGACCTTAACAAGGTCCTTGTCGCTCTCACTGAAGGTCCTTTCGAACCTTTAAAAACGTCAAGTCTCCAATTTCTCACATACAAAGTAGTTTTCCTGGTAGCGATCACTTCCGCTCGTCGTATCTCGGAAATTGCAGCCCTGTCTGTCAGACAAGATCTCTGCGTTTTTCATGCTGATCATGTGGTCCTTCGTCCCGATCCCACATTTATGCCCAAGGTCAATTTGGCTTTTCATAGAGCACAAGAGCTTATCCTTCCAAATTTTTGTCCCAGACCATCTCAGGGGATGGAAAGACAATGGCATAAGCTTGATGTGAGGCGTGCTCTGCGAATCTATATCAAGTGTACAGCGGCTTTCAGGAAATTAGAGGCTTTATTTGTGTCCTTTCATCCAAATTCTCAGGGTTGCAAGGTTTCACCATCTATGATAGGCCGTTGGATACGGGCGGCAATAGCAAAAACATATCAGACCCAATATCTGCAGGTGGCTAGGGGCATAACAGCTCATTCAACAAGGAGTGCAGCAACTTCAGCAGCACAGGCCACACAGGCATCAATAACTGAAATCTGTCGGGCCGCGGCTTGGGCTTCCCCATCGCCCTTCATTAGACATTATAAAATTGATGTGTTTGCTTCTGCTGAGGCTTCCTTTGGCAGAAGAGTTCTGCAAAGGGTCCATAGAGACCAGAAGGAGATTCCAGACCAGACGGAGTCCCTCCCATAGGATAGGCCAAGCTTTGGTATGTCCCACTACTGGATGCTCTGAACAGCTCATAGGAGTAAGGGCATTGGTGCTTACCTGACACTCCCGTTCTCTTTGAGCTGTGAAGAGCATCCAGCCCCACCCTTTTTTTCCATCTGGTGGGGTCCTGTTTCAGTCAATGAACTTTTTAAAATGTGAGGATGAGAGCATTTATTTATCTCGTCTTCACCAAAACTGGGGAACGCTGAGGAGGAGTCATGTGGTGGAGGAGGAGCATTCCACAAATCAAGCTCAGCCTGTGAATGCGGAGACTAAGAACCTCCCACCACTGGATGCTCTTCACAGCTCAAAGAGAACGGGCGTGTCAGGTAAGTACCAACGCCCTTTTTGACAGAACAAAAGACAGTGTTGACTTTAGACAATTTGGTTTTTTGAGTGCATTCTTCCCAAATCACAGAATATTGACTGAGTGCACTTGTAATCCAACATTAAGACCATAAAGAGGAAGATGTTATAAGAAACAAACATGTAGACAACGTATCAAACCTATTAAATTGTTTATATAAATTTAGTGTTATATTAAATACCTTTACCTAAAAATTGTAGAAGGATTTGCACTTTTTTTTTTCATCTTAGTGGCATTTAGTTTTTAAAAAGCTGGATTTTGTGCTTATATGATAATGTTTTGCTTGAAACATTTTTATCCTATTTTCCAAGAAAAGGTTAGTTGGTTCATCTAAGGTAGAAGAACACCGTATATACTCGCATATAAGCCGACTCTAAAACACAATTTTTTTTTTTCAAATTTGGGGGTCGGCTTTTCCGCGCATAAATCTGATCTCACACAAACAACATGACAACATGACGCCACTTCTCAGATCATGCAATATCATCGATATTACCATACAGTCATACATACATACAGCACATTTTTTTTACTTTGGGCGCCTCCATTTTGCTTTTTCTACCGCCGCATCATAACACGCTCTGATTGGTTAATCATTCACGTGACTGCTTTCGTGTTTGCGATCGTCACGTGCAACTTTGTGTCCAGTTTCTTTGTGTTAGTAGTAGTAAAATTCAGAAAAATATACCATACCCATGTCTGATGTTAAAAGAAAAAGAATGTTGTATGCTGCTTCTTTTAAAAGTAGTGAAGGCTGCAGAGGAAACAAGCAACCTTGAAGCAGCAAGAACCTTTGGAGTGGATGAGAGCAATATTAGAAGATGGAGAAAGGATAGTACATTGGATTGCACCCCCAATTTAAAACATACAAAAAGAGGGCCCAAAGCTGGGCAATTCCCTGAAATGGAAAAGGACATACTTGAATGGTTTGAGGCTCAAAGGCAGAATGGCTACAGTGTGTCTAGATTGGCCGTGCACTTACAAGCATTGCAGATGGCCAAATCTGGAAAATACCAAGGTACCTCAACCTTCACTGCTTCCCCGGGCTGGTGTACAAGGTTTTTGAAGAGAAATGGGATATCACTAAGACAAAGAACAAAAATAGCCAAAAAGCTACCATCAGAATTTGAGGAAAAGGTGATGAACTTCCAACGTTTTGTGATAAATAAACGAAAGACTGGTGATTTTCTCTCAGCAGGATTTTCAATATGGACGAGACCCATATGTGCTTTGATACGCCAAGCACTAAAACATTGAACCAAAAGGGTGACAAAACAGTTCTTATTAAGACAACAGGGCACCAAAAAACCCATTTTACAGTGGTGCTGAGTTGCACTGCAGATGGGGTGAAGCTACCCCCAATGGTAATCTTTAAACGAAAAACCCCTCCAAAAGACAAATTTCCCAGTGGTGTGCTCATCCATCAGCATCCAAAAGGATGGATGGATGAAGAAGGTGTAATCAAATGGATAAATCAAGTGTGGGTGCGCATAAATGGAGGTCTTCTCAAGAAACACTCCATGCTAGTCTGGGACCAATTCAGAGCTCACCTAACCGAAAAGGTAAAAAGTAGTCTAAAGGAGTCAAATACCATTCAGGCAGTCATACCAGGAGGGTTGACTGGAATGCTACAACCCCTAGATGTCACCCTGAACAGACCCTTCAAGACACACATGCGAAACCTGTGGACACAGTGGATGGCAGATAGCAAGGCTGAACTAACAGCCAAAGGAAACTTCAAACACCCTCCTTTTGCCCACAGTTGTATCTTGGGTGAAGACTGCATGGGATATGATTTTACAAGAAATGGTACAGAAATCCTTTTTAAAATGTTGCATTAGCAACAAATTAGATGGCACTGAAGATGATGTTATATGGCAGGAGGATAGCAATGAAACTGAAAATGAAGACAGTGATGAAGTGGCAAAAAATGAAAATGAAGATCAAGATGAAGATGAAGATGAAGAAATGTGGAATAAAGATAATGTCAAATATACATTGGAGGACTGGAAACATCTCTTTGGGGAATCTGAGGATGAGGGTGATGGTGAGGATGAATTTGAAGGATTCTGAGACACTGTTTCATTTGTGAAAATAAATAAAAGTAAAACATAACAATAATGGCTTTTATTTTCATTTATGCTCTTCTGCAAGCTTTTGCTACGATAAGTGCATATATTACCATTATATAACATCAGATTCTTTACATACTAGGTAATTAACTTAATATTGTTTCCTACACAAATGCTTTGATAATGAACCTTCATCAGTGCATTGCATATTGATACTCTTTTGTTATTAGCCCAAACAACACACCATGGTATTTGGGGGTCGGCTTATATGCGAGTTTTTGCAAAATTCCTCATTTTGGGGCAGTTTTTTAAGGGTCGGCTTATATGCGAGATCGGCTTATATGCAAGTATATATGGTAGTTCTTGATAGAAAAGGCAGACCACCTATTATGCTGATCTCAGGGGATGATGTCCAACTCATCTGGAAAGCACCAATTTAGGGAAGTGGTTCTTATAAAATTAGAAATAATGAAAATAATTCAGGGAGAGAAAAGTAGTCCTCCTACAACAAAACCAGTGGGAGAGGTCAAATGTCCTAGTTCTCATTCTTCAGTCAGTGTTTAAAGTCTGTTTGGGGCAGAGTTCTTTGCTGTAATCTCTGCTAGTGTAAATATAGCACTGTATTTTGCTGGTTTTAACTTTCCTGAAATTGCTATAAAACAGGTAGCTATAACCCATCGTATCACTGAGGCCAAAGGTGTACATGAACTCACTCCATTTTTTGAACTGTTTCAGCTGATATCAGTCAAGCCCCATTATAGCAGGCCTTAGGTAGGCCCAGAATTTTTTCCGGTTTACTTTACAGTTAGAATTCTTTTTGTTTTATTTAGTTTGAATTGTTAATTATTGCACCTTTTGTCTTAGGAGCATTTACCAGAAGATGTAGCTAATGCATAATAAATAGCATCTTTCTGAAAAAGTTAATCAAGATCTCTGTGAAATCAAACATAGATTTTGCATCTACAATGAAAGCCAACTCTGGCCCTAGGTTCTGCCTCAGTTTACCTTCCCAATAAGCAACTGAGTTGGAAGATCATTTAAAAGCAGTTTATTAGGATACCCTGATAAAATGAAATCTCTATGAAAGAGGAGAGAGAATTCCAAGCCCCATGTTTCATTCCTGTTTACAGTTAGCATTACAAAGAAAATGCAAGAGGAAAGTGGATTGGACATGGAAAAAGTAACCTCCCCTTTGCATAGGCAATCAATTACAAGTAATCAAACGTGTTACATATTTGCATCCCATAATATCACACATGTTCATTAAAATGAGGTCTGACATGAGAAGGGGCATAATTGTAAGGGAAAGGGTTGTTTGGAGTTCTCAAAAGAGATAAACCAGACGACCGCAATTTGTTTATCAGTTTAAGAATGTTAAAAGCTAATAAATCTGAACATCATTTTAAAAGAGAGAAAATAAATCAGATTAAAATACCGAGTAACTGTTTGTTACTATGTTACTTAACAAATTACAAAAACCATGTCATTTGCCCCTCAATATGGAATCAGTATTTCCCAAACTATTTTTCTGGATGAGGTCCTATTCTCCTTGGCTTGATCAGAGATCTGTTCCAGGGAAGAAAGATTACAGAACTTGCTAAGCATTGAGAAACATACTTCCTTTTTTAAAAAAGAAAAGCTAAAGTTTTAAATGCCATGGTGCCAATATTTTTGAATTAGCTTTGGCATTGGACCAAGAAATTCAGAACTGAAATTCTAAAGCAATCAAGTACTGTATGTAATTATACTGGGAAGAGAGAACCTGATTGGAAGATGAAGAAATCAAGATAGTAAAAAAAGGAGTTTTGTAGGCAGGTTTTTCAATTTTCAAGATGTGCAGTATCTTTGATTGAAGTGAGTTTAGTCCAAGATAAAAAAAGAAAAGAAATAAAAACAAGTTTAAGACTGTGAGGAAAGACCACTATAGATAGGTTTCAGAGAAATATAAAACCTTCTACAGCAGGGGTTTTAACAGATTAACAGAATTGGAAGGGACCTTGTAGGTCATCTAGTCCAGGGGTCGCCAACCTTTTGGACTTCAGGGATTCATAATTTTAGATCCCAGGGACCATTAACTGGTTATGTGGGTGTGGCCTAATGTGTGGGTGTGGCTTGGTCATGTGACTGGCTGGGTATGGCTTGAATGTAAATATAATAAATATATAAATATTGTTTTTTTTATAAAAAAGAGCAACTTTTACCCAAAAACAGGCAAAGCAGGCAGGCAGATTGAGTTGCTCACAGAATCACAGATTCATTCAGAGATCGATCTATCTGCCATTGGCTAGCTCAGTCTGTCACATAAAATTTGCTTGCAAGCAAACTCACAAAATTAACCCACAGCACACCATGCATGTAAATATTGATTTTTTTTATAAAAAAAAGAGCAACTTTTACCCCAAATCAGGCAAAGTAGGCAGATTGAGTTGCTCACAGAAGCATTCAGTGATCTATTTATCTACCATCGGCTAGCTCAGTGTCTCAAATTTGCTTGCCGTGAGTCTGCACTGAATTTGCTTGCAAGCAAACCTTCAGTCCTAAGGGAGGTTCAGCTGTGCTGAGCTGAAGATCTAAAGACTAGCTAGAAAGTAATAAATCCAACCATTTCTTGCCTCCTAGCTAATCTAAATCTCCTGGCACAGCAGAACAGATGATGGTCAGAAAAAGGAAAAACAGAAATATAGCAGGCAAGTTTGCCGGGTAAGGAGTGAGTGGGCGGGGAGGGTTTCCGCGGGCCATGTGGGCAGTGCAGCCTTTGTTTCTGCGCAGCCTGGATTAATTGCTTTGTGGGGGTGCTCTGGGGGTGAGATTTCTCTGCGGCCCACCAAAATTTTCTCTTGGCCCACCAGTGGGCTGTGGCTCACCAGTTGGCAACCGCTAATCTAGTCCAACCCTCCACCTAAGCATCTCTGACAGATGGCAGTCCAGTTCCTTCTTGAAAGCTTCCAGTGACGAAGCTTCCACAGCAAGCTGTTCCATTGGTTGATTGTTCTCACTGTCAGAAATTTTCTCCTTATTTCCAGGTTAAATCTCTCCTTGTTCAGTTTCCATCCATTATTCCTTGTCTGGCCTTTGGATGCTTTGGAAAATAGCCCTTCCTCTCTGTGGCAGCCCCTCAAATATTGTAACACTGTTATCATGTCTCCCCTGGTCCTTCTCTTCACTAGACTAGCCATGCCCAGTTCCTGTAGCTGTTCTTTGTATGTTTTAGCCTTTGGTCCCCTAATCATCCTGGTTGCTCCTCTCTGCACTTTTTCCAGAGTCTCCAAACTCACACAGTGTGATGACCAAAACTGGATGCAGTACTCTAGGTGTGGTCTTACTCAATTTTATTGAGGACTGCATCAGCATTGTTCTTGGGGGGCAGGAGTGAGAGTGGGGGTCTGGTCAGGGTGATCATAGCCAATTGGGTGTGGCCCAGGAGGCATGGAAAGCTTGACATCACTTGCGTGGGCTGGGCAATGTTTGGGAGGGAATTCAGGAGTCTCCAGGGGTGGGGCAGTGGGTGGGAGGCTCATCCCACAATAGGTGAGATGAGGGGGTGCAGAGGGTGGGGTTGGGGTGCTGTTGCTTTGAGTCAAAACAAGGGGTGGAGCAGCTGGTGCAGGAAACTATCAGCCATTGCTCGCTCGCTGCACTTTGTGCACAGGATCCGATGCTTTCCAGCCACTCAGCTGGTGCACTCTGTGGCTCTGGACCCAACTCCAATGGGCTCACCATCCCAGCAGCATGTGCAACAGCAGCATTAGCAGCAGGTGGAGGTGGGGGGAGGCATGTGATGTGGACCGCTGGATGCACTTACTCTGTCCCACTGTCTGTTTTGGCTTGTGGCTGGACAGCAGGTCACCGTTGGTCATCATCTCCTTGGTCCCCTTGCAGGTCTTGCCCTTGGCTTGCACTCATAATGCACTCATAACTCATAAACCCTTTGCGCACCCAATGCATCTCAGGGGCCCCGCAGTCTGCCGCTACCACAGTTTGGCAGACCCGCCCAGCTTGAAGTAGGGGAAGCGGACAGGTAGAAAAGCTGTGAGTGGGAAAAGCCAGGTCCTTATCAGTGCAATGGGTGCCCAGGCCCAACAGAGACCAGGGGGAGCCACACAATCCTGCTGGGCTTGGGTGGCCATGGCGTTGATGAGGACCTGGTTTTACCTGCTCATCATGGCTGCTGAGACTGTGCATGTTTTACCAACTCAACTCAGGCTTTCTACCTGGCCGCTTTGCCTCCTTTGTGCTGGTTGGCCCTTGTGCTCCAGGTGGCGATGGCAGGGGCCTAATGAACCTACGTGAACCGCTGGTGGCCTTGATGGTGGCAGTGGCCCATAGCAGTGCCAAGGTGTGTCAGGTGCATGGGGGGAATGTACTCCACATGCGGGCCAAGGGCAAGATCCACAAGGAGACCAAGGAGATGACCAGCAGCAACCTCTCCAAATGCAAGAACAGGGTAGGTGGGCTGATGATGTCTAGCATCAGCACTCCACCCCCTGCCTCACCTTGTCTTGGCCCGGTGGTGGCACTATCCTTCCTCCCACAATTCCAGAAGCTGTTTGCCTGCTATGTCCTCCCTACAACCCCAGCGATCATTTATCACCCATCGCACCTGGCAGGCAGAAACCCCACGGTCCTAAAGGTCCCATTCCATCTCCTTGCCATCTCCTACCTTTCTCCATGCTCTGGGATGAGGGGAGGGGGAGAGATTGTCAGTGTGGCTTTCCCACTTGGGGCAGGGTGCTCCCATTGAAAGGCCAGTGAGCGGGGAACTGGTCAGCAACCTAGTGGCGGTGGAAGAACTTTCAATTGCAGGTTTTTAAAAATCTGATTAAAATGAATGCCTAAAGGCAGCTGTTTAACTCATTAATCCAGACAGAGCAAAAGAGTTAGGGTCCCAATGAGGGTCTTAGCTATTTAGCTTAGGAATAACAGAATAACAGAGTTGAAAGGGACTTTGGAAGTCCTTAAGTCCAACTCCCTGCTCAGGCAGGAAAACTGAGGATGTCAAAATCCCAGGGCCTGGGAAAGGTGTCAGAATAACAGAATAACACTGAGAAGGGACCTTGGGGTTGTCCTTCAGAGAAATGGTTGTCCAGTCTTTTCTTAAAAACTTCCAGTGATTGAGCACCAAGAACTTCTGGAGACAAGCAAGTTCACTGGTTAATTGTTGTCACTGTCAGGAAGTTTCTCCTTGATTTTAGATTGCTTCTCTCTTTGTTCAGTTTTCATCCATTGCTTCTTGTTTTGCCTTGTGGTGCTTTGGAAAATACATTGCCCGCCCTTTGTGGCAACCCCTTAAAAGCCTGCTGCCTATCACACTCTTGGGCAAAGCATGTTAACCATTTCCTCCTTTCAGTGGTCCATGAAAGTACATCTAAAGTATGTAGATAATAATATTGAAAAAAGGTGAACAACATTTTTACAGAACTATAGATATGTTGAGTCTGGGTGTGCCAAGGAATGGCTGGGAGGGGGAGGGCCAGGCAAGGCACCCCTTTCATGAGTGACATTGAGTTGGCCATGCTCACCCAGTCACATGGCCACCCACCCATGCCACTCAATCACATGACCACCTGCCAATGCCCACCTGGCCAGTCATTAGGGCAGAGAACCGGTTGTTAAAAAAATTGAATCCTACCACTGCCAATATCTGTTTAAATTGTCACTTTAAAGTAGTAATAAAAATGTTGGGATCTTATTCAATTGTAGGTGAAAGAAATAGACGGCGACGATGTCAAGTGGCTTTCAGTTATATGCCTCAGAATGAAGATGAACTGGAGTTGAAAGTTGGAGACATCATTGAGGTAGTTGGAGAAGTAAGTAGTGCTTTTAAGTTTTGCAGCATCCAAGTTTCTCTTACATTTTGAATACAGTTCCTGATCATAGTTGACAAATACTGTTAATTGTAAAATAACCAAATTCAGTGAGAAGATGCAGAACACCCCTATAAACCCAAAGAGACTCCTATTATTTCTGTTGCCACAATGTATAGGAAAAATGTTAGGAAAATGGAAATCTATGTATATTTCCCATAATTTGTGAATTAGCCTGATTTTTGGAGCTTGCTTATTCTAAAGAATTTGTGTAGCTTGGCTGATTGAAGAGAAAGAATATGTTACTTTTTATTAAATTTAAGACCACCCAACTCCAGAATAACTTTGGATGGCATACATTAAATTAAAAGATAATGTCCTGTATTGATTTATTAGTATTATGTAGTACCAAACAAGAAGGTAGCGATCTAAGAAGTTTAACATTTAAAGTAATGTCTCCAATAATAATTGAACTGTTATTCAAAACAAAAGCAAAGTATTTGCACTATACACTTAAGTGGATGGAGTCCAGACAGAAATATGAAATTTGAAAGTATTATTTTTGCTGTTGTATATAGGCAGAACCAGTATAATAAATCGCTACAGAAAACTTAGGAAATAAATCAGTGATAAACCTAGTCTGATCTCATCTTGTGAGATCTACACGGTGGACAGTTATATTGGCCATAATTAATTATTGATGGGTTAATTATTCTTCAACTAAATATCTTAATTATAGTTTAGTTAAGTCTTGCTGCTAAATATAATTATATTGTTCTGTATTATTCAGTTTACATGTTCAGAGGGAGGAAAAAGGAAAGTATATAAATGTCAATCTCTCTCTTATTAAACATTAAGCTGTAATGCATATTTTATTAGGATATGTGCATAATTATAGGCGAAATCATTTTGAATATAATTATATCAAAATTTTGTTATAGTGTATGTAAAGAAAGTGTTAAACCTACTCTAATATTCACCACAACAAGACATCTCTTCTGCTTAAAACTGTCTAACTCGAAGTGCGCTTATGTTGTTGCAACCATTATAACTCTCACCTTGCTAAAGGCCATGTCACAGTGCCCAACGGATGCAAAAAGGACACAACGGACGAACAAAATGTTCCATCCGTTGTTATCCGCTCTCAAAAGGGGCAAAAATTTGCATAAGCAGAGCGGATAACACGGAAAGGAACGGACATGGGGAGGACGCAGAGCGGATGTACAGAGGATGCAAAGCGGATGTATAGAGGATGCGTACAGGATGCGTAGAGGATGCAGAGCGGATGCGTAGAGGATGCAGAGCGGATGCAGAGCGGATGCAGGGCAGATGCAGAGCGGATGAGCTGCATCCGCTTTCATCCTTTCTCCATCCGTGCTACTAATGCTGCATGTCCGTTCTGCTTCCTCCCTGCGTCCGTGTACCGCTGGAACGGATTTGAGTTGTGCAGATGCACAGCGGATGCCTAGCGGATATAGCAGATGCATAATGGATGCAGAACGGATGTCCCCCGTATGCCTAGAGGATGCAGAATGGATGCATTGGATACATTTTCTGCTCAAAAGTTTTGGGCAGCTCAAAACTTTCTGAGCGGATGAAACGTCAATAAACGGATGCTGGACAGATAGAGAGGAAGCAAAATGGAGGCAGTGAGTACATCGCGTTAACTAACGGATGGCAAGCTTTTTTGTCTGTTTTAATCCTCTTTGCATCCGTTGGTGCAGTGTGACATGGGCTTAAAGAACCTGAGGGGGAAGGGAAGTGTGAGATGGAATATAGGCTCCAGACTTCAAGAAGAAGAGCCATGAGAGCCAAAGACACATCCGCAGGTGTTTGCCAAGACCAGAGACTTTTTCTCATAACAAAATAATGACCCTCAATTGAACAACGTAGCCTGCATTAATAGGGGGAGAGAGAAATCCATATTGTAACTATGTGGGTTTATGTGGGAATTAGGTAGCGCTGGTTTTGCCTTCATCAGTGCTGAAATGATGTACTCAATAATACTTTGTATTCAGACATCTGAAGGTCTCGAAGGTGCTTGCTTTGGCTGGGTTTGTCAGTCGGACAGTTAACAAAAAGTTTCTCCTCCTTAATATGAAGAGTGGGAAGAAACTTTTTAAATATATTTATATATATATATAAACTCTGATATTCTCTGTTTGTTTCTGTTTTATTTTTGCTTGGAAGAACTATATTATACAGCATTTTTTGACCTAGTGAAACTATTAGTTTTTTGTAGAGGGACAGTACCCGATTGATAGAATTTACTGAATGTCAAATGTACCTTTAGGTGACCAAAAGAATGAGCCATTCCTTGCTGTCATAATATAACCTAAAGGCATTTATTTGGTTTTCAGGCACTACAATCTCCTAGCAGGATTCTGCCACTCCATAAATGGACAGATTGAAGAACCAGTGACACGTTTGCTTAAATGTTATGCTAAAAATGAATCACTGTGTCTTTCAGTAGAAATAGGTCTTGCCTCCTATTGCTTTTAATGAGTCTAGTTTAGCTTGTTGATGCATACCAAAAGCACATCAACTTTATTGATGTTATTGTAAACAATAATATAACAGCACAGTACTCAGTTTTATTTTTTCTGTTGGAGTGTTGATTAAAACTGTCATTCTTGCTTAGAAGCCATTTAGTTTAATTGGAGATCATAACTAGAATATGTGAAATGTTTATGATACAGTTGTTCTCCTTTTATATAATACTTCACATTTTAATAGCTTTAAAATGCAAATTGTTAAACCTATCTTATGAGGTAAGCAATTACTGCCATAAATTTAAATCTAGAGAATATAATTATACTTTTTCAATAAAGGGACTTTAATTCAGGGGTATCAAACTTGTGTTGTCACAGCAGCATCAACATGATGGACAATTTTCCCCTTCGCTAAACCAGGTGTGGGTGTGGCCAGCACATGACACATCTGGTCCGCAGGCCAAAAGTTTGACAAGCCCTGCTTTAATTCTTATAATCCAAGCCCAGTATTATCTCCACTGAAAGCTACCCACTTTTAGTTCTTTATACATTTTTTTAGTTGGGGGGGATTTATTAGTATTTTAGTAGTAACAAGTCACTAAAATAAGAAACTAACAATACATCTCATATAATTAAATTACCAGAAAAAAATATTTATCACTTTCTTAAATGAAGTATTTTACTCAGCCCTTAAAATTAAGTGCTTTAAAAATAATTAATAGCAGTGGGAATTCAGCCTGGAAACAAGACTGTATATTCTAGAACAATAACTTCTCTATGTCAAGTGATAGTTAAAATATGTATGGTCCTTGACTTATGATCACAATTGAGCCCAAATTTTCTGTTGCTAAGTTAAGTGAGTTTTGCCCCATTTTACAACATTTTTTTGCCACAGTTGTTAAATGAATCTTTGCCATTGTTAAGTTAGCAAGATGTTTGTTAAATGAATCTGGCTTCTCCATTGACTTTGTTAAGCAGAAGATTGCAGAAACTGATCACATGACTCTGGGACACTGCAACCATCATAAATATGAGTCAGTTATCAAGCGGCTGAATTTTGATCATGTGACCACAGGAATGCTTTAACAGTCATCAGTGTGAAAAATGGCCCTAAGTCACTTTATTCTGTTCCATTGTAACTTCAAATGGTCACTAAACAAACTGTTGTAAGTTGAGGACTACCTGTACATAGTCTTAAAAGCCTGCAATGCTTCAGTTTCTCATCTTTTTTGTCAATTGAGGTATCTAATGAAAGCTATCAATGTATGGATAACAGATTTGGAAAGGAAGGCACGTAGCTAAGCTAACTAGCACATATTCTTAGAAACTGAGGCAGCTTGAAATCTTGGATATGGAAAGTTGGTTATTGTTTTAAGGGATGGGCCATGTATGGCCCATATATGGCCCATAACTATGTTATTCCAGCATTTGAAAGCCTATACCTCTTACTTTGCATAGTAAACTTCAGTCTCTTACTCCTCTCATTTACTCAAATAGTATCCAGAAATAATTGCTAATGGACGATGGATATAGAGATATATTTCTATTCAATAATGTCAGGTTGTGTTCAAATAAAAGGCACCATATACCATGAAATCTTACAAGATATTGAAACATAAACATGATTGTCCATGGATATTTAGAGGTTTGTATATAACAATACTAAAATTGTTGTTGTCACTGTAAGTTTAAATGTAGGATTTCACTTGTTTGTTTTCTTCCATGGCACAGGTAGAAGAAGGTTGGTGGGAAGGAGTGCTAAATGGGAAGACTGGCATGTTCCCTTCTAATTTTATAAAAGAGCTTTCTGATTCTGATGACACTAGAATTATCCACGAAGAGCACCTGATAAAACCGAGTAAGTGTATAAACATTTTATTTTAGCTTTGGTTGTATTCTTCTTTACTTATACAATGGGTTTTCTTTTTCTGCTTTTCTAATGAACAAAATCTAAGAAATTTGTAGAAATTGCCCAATGAACTGTACCAAGTAAAACTGAATTAATATTAAATTAAGTTTAGCAAGCTGCAACTCCCTGGTTGTTGTTTTTTATTGAATGACCTTTTTATTTATTTTCCTTAGCCATCATTTGCCATTATATTTTATCACTGGAAGTTCTGAAATGCTAATTTGGAAATACAGTTGAACTATGCTTGGTAATGTGATGTTCCTATTCTTTAATTTTTATCACTGGATTAGAATGACAATACATTTGCAACAACTTTATTTTTTTTTTCCTTTTGGCTGACACATAGCATTTTTGGTTTTTCTATCAATAGTGCTGCTATACCTGGAACTCATGGTTTAGTCAGTAAACCCAAGGAATAGTCTTCAGAATTATGCAAAAGGTGGTCACTAGCAAGGCTGTGTCAAACAAGCTAAGCCAGGAGACTATTGATTATTTAGGGTGGCAGATCTCTTGAATCCTTGATTTAAAAAAAATAGTATATGCTGCTGGATATAGCTAGATATGTTATTTTTATTATTTTGCTTTACAAATATCCTGTGAATTTAAATCACAAAAGTATGCTAATTTGTATTCAATGGATCATTAATTAGCATATAAAATTAACTACTGTAGCTTTGGTTAGTATATACTTTTTGTTAAAAACTCCCCATTAATTAAATATGTGTGGTTCCATTTGTATTATGAAGCAGAAGTGGAGGATTTGTGGGAGCGCCATCACTTGAGACTTTCAAGAAGAGATTGGACTGCCATTTGTCAAAAATGGTGTCGGGTGTCCCTCTTGAGTGGAGGGTTGGACTAGATGACCTATAAGGTCTCTTCCAACTCTGATTATCTGTTATCTGATTTGTGATCCTCCAGATGATGATGGATTATAATTCCAAATATCCTTAGACATGTTGTATGGAGCTACTGGGAGGGCCAAATGTTTTCCTTTCCTATAAAGATTTGTCTCTTGACAATGATAAATTTGCTTTGTCAACTGTGATGTTCACACATCTTCCATAATGAAACTCACCTTCTCTTTCTGTTTGATAAAAAAGAATAAAAGTATGACTATTTTTCCCAGTAATAGGGAAATATTAAATGAAACTTGTTTTTACAGAGAATTATATTATTATTGCTGTTCAAATTGCACCATTGGATTTTTAGTTTAATTTGTCCACACTTTTTAAAACAACTTGTGTTACAAACTACATTTGAAGTATATTTACTTTTGAAATATTGTATGCATTTCTGTCTCCTCATCATAATAACTAAAATTTTCACATCATTAACTGAATATACTCCTTGTAAATTTATGGCATCAGATGAAGGTGGATTTGTCAATAGTTACCAAGGACATTTATAGCGAAGGATAGAACTGTAATATGGCTCTTCCTAATTTATAATAGACACTATGGATTATTCATTATAGTCAAGGGTATTAACTTTGTCAGGAGAGACATTCCTAAATAAATTCAGATAAACACAGCAGAATATATTGTATACCAAATTAAGTTCAGTAGCATCATATATTTATGAATTCCTCAATATAGATTGCCTAGCAAATTTCTCTGTTCAAAAAGTAATGTAAAAATAGAATTACTGATTTTGAGATGTCATATGTTCATTATGTCAATTGTTTTAAATAGATATAAAAATTTCTGAAAAGTCTAAATTCAGGTTTTGTAAGATTCTGTATGAAAGACTTGCAATTACTGAAAAAAACTGCTTTAATTTAATCTAGAATCCTAAAACTATATGCACTTGGCATGCATATATGACAGATCAAGATGTTAACAGTTATCCTTTGTGTAGCTTAAAAGTTAATAAGAGACTTAACTTAAACTATTTTTATCATTTGTACTACACTATGTTGTATTTGAAAAGATGGCATTCTGAATAGTATTAGGATTCTAGATTAAATTAAAGCAGTTTTTTCAATCATTGCAAGTCTTTTATGCAGAATCTCACAAAACCTGAATTTAAACTTTTCAGTTACTTTTTTATCTATTTTTTAAAAATTGACATAATGAAGATATAATTATCAGTAATTCTATTTTTACGTTGCTTTTTGAATACAGAAATTTGCTGAGCAATACATATTGATGAATTCATAAATATATGATACGGAGCTTAATTTGGTATAAAATATATTCTGCTGTGCTTATAGAACTAAAGATTTACAACCACAAGTGAGCCCAAAATTTATGTTGTTAAGTGAGACGTGTTAAGTGAGTTTTGCACCATTTTACAACCACTCTTGCAACAGTTGTTAAGTGAATCACTCCAGGTATTAAATTAGTAACATGGTTGTTATATGAATTTGGCTTCCCCACTGACTTTGCTTGAGGTTGCAAAAGGCAATCAGATGACCATGGGACACTGCCGATGTGTTAAATATGAAGCAGTTGCCAAATACCTGAAGTTTGATCCCATGACCATGTTTCAATGGTCATAAATGTGAAAAAGGAGTGAAAGTCATTTTTTTCAGTGCCATTGTAACTTTGAACAGTCATTTAATAAACTGTTGAAAGTCAAGGACTACCTTTAGCGGCAAATGTATTAGGATAAAATACTTTTTATTCTAATACATTACATCTTTTATAAAAAGAGGAGTAGGGATAGAGTTAAGCATCATGAAAATTCTCATATACAATGAAACTTCTTTTCTTTATTTTTTTTAGCAATAACATTTCTCTGGAGAAGCTTCCCAATCCTCTGAAACCAGATTTGGGAGGTGGGGAAAAGTTGGTTATACTTAATTTGTTGACAGACACTCAGAATTGTTGTGTGTTGTGAGCAAAAAGGAAATAAAAGCATCCCAACAGGGTTTACTTTGATGAATGGCATCATCTGAACAAAGTTTTGACTTTTTTCTCTCAGAAATGCAAACACAGAAATTATAATTTTTTATAAGCTTGTTCTTTTACTAATGAAACTTTAATGCAGCAAGATTAAACATTATTCCTCTCTTTACTTTTGCTATTACTTCAATTTTCCTATCCTTTCTTTTTGTTCTGCTCTCCTTTTCTTTTATTCTGCTGTCAGGAAAGTCTGCCTTTGAAGGGTCAATTCTGTATAAAGTGGGACCGACAAAGATTGAGAGCTGCAGACGCTATAACAGTGAGTTAATTAACAGAAAAAAGAGAGAATGCTAAGTTAAGGCTGCTCTTTGAATGTGTGTTTTCATCTGCCAATGAAAGAACGTCCACCCATTGTGCACTAATTGGCCACTTGCATAGTTGTCTGTGAGATGGTCAGTTTGTTTGCAGTCCACAGCATTTGTGTTTTGAGAATGAATTTAATCTACGTATGTAGGCAAAACAATTTGCAATATTGGGAATAATCCCAAAAATATAGTGCTCAGCTAGATATTTTGATATGAAAACATGCATCTTGGAAAGATTGTAGGAATTGGAGGTCCTACAATTCTTAGTAGAACATGTGTTTGGAACTCAGAATATATGCAGTAGTTTAGTTGCCGAAAAATTAAAGGATCTTGGGGAAAGCTTTTCATGAAATCTTGAACAAGAATTGCTAATCGAGGCATGTATAGCAATAGTATGCATATTATCTGGAAGGGTAGATAAACCAAAATTTATTTCTATATGTAGTAGTTTTGTGTTGTCCCAAAAAGCTTGGGACCATTTACCAGGTGTAAGGGCCCAATCATGACTCCAGATAGATGGAAAGGTCCAAAATTGGGCACACACCGGCTGCAAATGAACTACATTTTATACAACATTGAACAGCGTACATTACTATGAACCAATCTTAAAAACAACAACATGCATGCATTTTCAGTAGTCATAGTAACCTAGTTCAACCAAAGGTATGAACAAGGTATGATAAGGCCTTTATTTTATGAATACCTTTCCTACATTTAAAGTATTGCTAAGTACGTTTGTAACTTAGCACTAGGATCTCTTCAATCCCCTGGACAGGCAGGGAATTCCTAAGGAAGAAGGTAGATGGTCTGGTTTTCAGCTTGCCTTCAGAAGTCATGTGAGCTTCATCACTGGAAGCTTTCAAGAAGAGACTGGACTGCCATCTGTCAGAAATGGCATAGGTAGGGTCTGCTTGGGCGGGAGGGGAGTTAGGCTAGATCGGGGTCGCCAACCTTTTGGACCTCAGGGACCACTAACTGGTTCTGTGGGCATGGCCTAATTTATGGGTGTGGCTTGGTGGTCATGTGACTGGCTGGGCATGGCTTGTATGTAAATATTATAAATATTTATATAAATATTGATTTTTTTATAAAAAAGAGCAATTTTTATCCAAAATCAGGCAAAGCAGGCAGATTGAGTTGCTCACAGAATCACAGATTCATTCAGAGATCTATCTGTCATTGGCTAGCTCAGTATGTCACATAAAATTTGCTTGCAAGCAAACTCATAAAATTAACTCACAACACACCATGCATGTAAATGTTGAATTTTTTTATAAAAAAAGCAACTTTTATCCAAAATTAGGCAAAGCAGGCAGATTGAGTTGCTCACAGAAGCATTCAGTGATCTATCTGCCATCGGCTAGCTCAGTCTCTCAAATTTGCTTGCCGTGAGTCTGCACTGAATTTGCTTGCAAGCAAATCTTCAGTCCTAAGGGAGGTTCAGCTGTGCTGAGCTGAAGATTTAAAGACTAGCTAGAAAGCAATAAATCCAACCATTTCCTGCCTCCTAACTAATCTAAATCTCCCGGCACAGCAGAACAGATGATGGTCGGAAAAAGGAAAAATAGAAATTTAGCAGGCACGTTTACCGGGTAAAGAGTGAGTAGGCAGGGAGGGTTCCCATGGGCCATGTGGGCGGCACAGCCTTGTGTTTCTCCTTAGCCTGGATTAATTGCTTTGTAGGGGTGCTCTGGGGGTGAGATTTCTCTGCGGCCCACCAAAATTTTCTCATGGCCCATCAGTTGGCAACCGCTGGACTGGCTGACCTGAAATGTCCCTTCCAATTCTGTTAATCTATTGCTGCCAAGTAACAGTCAAGGCACTCTCCATTCTTATATTCATGAGATAATAGTTATGATAAATCTAGGAAAGTAACTATATGTAATTTTTTAAAAAAATGTTTCTTGAAAACTCTAGTAAATCAATCTGGGCAATATTTTAATTATTCGATCATACTTGTTAATTAATACCTGAGAAAATGATAACTATTAGCTCATGAATCAATGGTCTGCTGAGATTTAAAGGAGGATTGGACAGTTTAAACATGATAAACATTTTTTAAAGGAAAAAAAATAAAGAAGTTGAGATAGTGTGCAAGTGTCAGATATATTCCAGAGAGGGAAAACCCTGATCCAATGAATCAGCTTGATGTTTAAGATTCAAATTATATCCCTGCCAACTGTCTAAATGTTAAATTATAATTCAAGCCTTTAGCAAAAGAAAAAATGTTGGGAGGAAAAAGATAAATTCCAAATTATAAGGAATAGTTTGAGACTAACAATGAAAAACCTTTTGTCTGGTTTTTTAAAAAAACTTGTATGTGCATAAATTCAATTGTGTTACATAATAGTGAACTAAAGTGGAAGGCTGAGATCATATGTGAACAATTGTACCACAATGGTAAAAGCTGGCTGCAATCCACACACATAGATTCATTATTAGAATGAGTGTTCAGTGTTAGAGGGCACTGAATCATTAACATGTTATCCCGTAATAAAAGACAATGTTAAATTTACTCTGTTTACTCTGTGAAATATGCTGAAGCAGAAGGATTCCAGAGTTAAAGAAAGTTAATATGCTGGGCAAAAAAAGAAAACATTTGAACAATAAAACTATACATTCTGAAACAATAGACATAATTATTACAATAGATAAAAGATGGGAAGTTGTTCTGATGGTGCAGTTGAAAAAAGATTGAATGTTATAATTAATTTGATTTATAAAGAGATTCTGTATATCATAACATTCCAAGTTGTAACCTATTGGGGTCGAGAATTTTGAGATTTCTGCCCTTCTGTCATTAAATTGTAAGTCCATTCCACCCTTCAGTTTTCAGTTACAAAGCATTATAGAATTGAGTAAATTTTTTTTTTTTTAAAATTTTTATTAATTTTCTACAAACAAACAAACATACAAAACATTAAAAACATCTACTCTCATATATACTTCCGGTGTATCGGTTGGTTCATCAGTTTTGTGCATTCATTTTATAGTGTCAATTACAATTATATTGCATAACCACTCATATTGTCAATCCATATTCTAATATTACTAAAAAAAAAATAAAAATAAAAAAATCTTTTTCTGACTATACTTTTAATCATTCATGCTTTGCGAGATAACAATACTTCAAACAGTTTATTCTATAATTTGTCGTATAATCATAACAAATCAATCCTAAAAACTCTTCATATATATAATATTAATGCTCTATTATTGTATTTTATCATCTAACCATTGATAAAAAAAACCCCAGATTGCATAAAATTGTTTATCTTCTTGTTCTCTAATTTCAAATGTCAATCTACTCATCTCAGCACATTCCAATATTTTCTTAATAATTTCTTCCTGCAATGGTATTTTCTCATTCTTCCAGTTTTTAGCAAATACAATCCTAGCCGCCGTTAATACATTTACAATCAAATATTTCAAGTCTTTATTATATATATCAGGTAAAATTCCCAATAAAAAGATCTCTGGCTTCAAGTCTATGTGTTTCTTTGTCATTTTTTCCAACCACATGTGAATTTTAGTCCAATATTTTCTAGCATTCTCACAAGTCCACCACATATGATAGTATGAGCCAGGTATCTGATGACATTTCCAACATTTTTCAGATTTATTCTTGAACATTCTTGCTATTCTTGTCGGGGGAAGGTGCCACCTGTAAAACATCTTATACAAGTTTTCTTTATATGCTATTGACATTGTCATTTTATAATTTTGAGTCCATAATTTTTGCCATTGTTCTAAATCAATTCCATATCCAAAATTCTTCCCCCATGCAATCATAGTTTCTTTAACTTGTTCTTCCTCTAGCTTAATTCCCAATAAATAACCATATAACTTTTTAATCACTTTCTCATCAGTACCCATCAATATCTTATCTAAATCAGTCTGTTTATCATAGAATCCTTCCGTTTTAAAATCTTCAAGATATCTTGAGTGTATTTGCGCATATGAAAACCAATTCATCCTTATACCTTGTTCCTCTAAATTTTGGATCGTTTTAAGTCCACCCTTTTCATCCAACAGTTCCCCATATCTAACTGTTTGTTCCTTTTTATAGATCATAGGATAGGAAAATGCTTCAATAGTCGATAACCAAATTGGAATTTTCAAATAACATTGTTTTTTTATCTTCTCCCAATTTAACCACAAAGACTCCCGTATATAATGTCTTCTGAAATACCCCTGTGTTTTAGTTCCCTTGTACCATAAAAAAGCATGCCAGCCCAACAGTAAATCATGTCCTTCTAATGTCAACAATCTATGTTTTCTTAATGTTATCCATTCTTTGACCCACATCAAACTTGCAGCTTGATAATACAATTCCCAATTAGGCAGGCCAAAACCTCCTCTATTTCTAGCATCTTGCAAAAGTTTTAACTTTATTCTCGCTTTTTTACCTTGCCATATAAACTTCAACATAGTTTTATTTAAATCTTCAAAATAGTCTTTTCCAAGTCTAATTGGTATTGTTTGAAAGAGAAATAAAATTCTAGGTAAAATATTCATCTTAATTGTTGAAATTCTCCCTATTAATGACAATTGTAAATTTTCCCATTTCTTCAAATCTGTAATTATCTGTTGTTTAAGTTTAATATAATTATTCTCTTTTAATGTGCTACATCTTGCTGTCAAATATATCCCCAGATACTTAACCTTGTTTGTAATTTGAATTTTCAAAAGATCTGTCAGTTCTTCTCTTTGTCTCAACAACATATTTTTTGTCAAAATCTTTGTTTTATCTTTATTTATTTTCAAGCCAGCCATCTCACCATATGTCTCTATCTTTTCCAATAACTTTGGAGCGGTTTCTAACGGGTCTTCCAGAATAAAAGCTAAATCGTCAGCAAAAGCTTGTAGTTTAAATTCTTCCTTTTTAATTTTCATTCCTTTTATATTTTTGTCATCTCTAATATTTCTATTCAACACTTCCAAAGTCAATACGAATAACAAAGGAGATAGGGGACATCCTTGTCTTGTACCTCTTCTTATATTAATAAGATCTGTAAATTCTCCCTCCATCATTACCTTTGCTGTCTGTTTATTATATATGGCTTCTATTGCTTGAATAAATTTTCTGGCAAAGCCCATCTGTTCCAATAATAATAACATAAATCTCCAGTTCACGTTGTCAAATGCTTTTTGAGCATCTAGGAATATCAAAGCCATTTGTTTTTCAGGATGAGCCTCATAATATTCCAAGGTATCCAAAATTACTCTCATGTTGTCTCTAATTTGTCTCTTTGGTAGAAATCCATTTTGATCTGGATGGATAAAATTATTTAAATATTTTTTCAGTCTTTCTGCTAAGATTGAAGCAAAGATTTTATAATCTGCATTCAATAAGGAAATAGGTCTATAGTTCTTAATTTGCAACGGGTCAGCCTCTTCCTTTAAAATAAGTGTAATATAAGCCTCTGACCATGTTTTGGGTGTCATCTTTTTTAACATAACTTCATTCATAATTTCTAACAATGGAGTGTTCAATGATTCTTGAAATTTTTTATAGAATTCTGCCGGAAGTCCATCTGGACCTGGTGCTTTCCCATTATTTTGTCTTTTAAATGCTTCATTTAGTTCCATCATTGTTATATTGCTTTCTAACATTTCTTCAGTCTCTTTAGGTATCTTCGGTAAGTTAACATTCTGTAAATACTGTTTAATTTTTTTCTCATCAATATTCTCTTGATTATATAGTTGTCCATAATAATCTCGAATAATTTCCTTTTTCTCCTTATTACCACAACAAACTTGACCTTGATCATCTATTAGTTTCAATATTTTTCTTGATTCCTTCTCCTTTCTCAGTTTATATGCTAACCATCTACCTGGTTTATTTGCATCTTCAAAATAATTCTGTTTAGAATTTCTAATTTTCTGTGCCAGTTCTTCTTTCTCTATTAATTCCATTTTATGCTTAATTACATCCAGTTTCAATTTAATATCTTTTTTCTGTGGTATTTTCTGTAATTCTTTTTCAAGTCTTATATATTCATCTTCCAAGGCCTTAGAGGTTTGTCTTTTCCTAATATTCTTTTTTCTTGTATAGTCTATTATCAAACCTCTTACATATGCCTTCATTGTATCCCAAACATTCTGTATTGAGGTATCTTCTTTTTTATTTTCTTTAAAAAAAAAGACCAATTCCTTCTCCATCCATTGTATAAAATCTTTCTCCTTTAAAATGGTATTGTTTAATGTCCATCTCGATCTTTTTCTTTGTCCCTTCCATTTAATTGTCATTGGACTATGATCTGCCCAAGTACTTATTTCAATATTTGTTTCTTGAATAGTAGATATTAGTTCTGTTGAGATCCAAATCATATCTAACCTGGACCATGATAAATGTCTATTAGAATAAAAAGTATATTGTTTAGTTTTAACATTTCTTTCTCTCCAAATATCTTTTAAGGTTAATTCATCTGTCATTTTAAAAAAAGATTTAGGGAGAATCTTTCTATTTTGTTTTGTTGTTGTTGTTATATAGTCCAATTTATTGTCCACAATTCCATTAAAATCTCCCATCATGATTATGTTAACATAGTCCAGTCTAATTATTTCCATATGTAGTTTTTGATAAAACTCTTCTTGTTTATCATTCGGGGCATAAATTGCAATCAAGAGTATTTTTTTATTATTATCCATTATTTCCACCATTAGTACTCTTCCATCTTCATCCGTGTAGATCAGTTTTGCTAGAATATCTTCTTTAATGTAGAGAACCACTCCTCTTTTCTTACATTGAATCAAAGAAGTAAATATTTTCCCTAATTTTGGCTGTACTAACAAATGCTCATGTTGCTTTTTAATATGAACTTCTTGTAAGCAAATTATATCAAATTTTAATTTCTCTAATTTGTGAAAAGTTTTCCTTCTTTTAACAGCTGAGTTAAGTCCATTTATATTCATTGTAATCAATTTTTTTTCTTCCATGATTATGCTTTATATTTAGGTCTAACAGCTCTCGTAGCTCTCACTTCACGTTGTTCTTTACTGTCTACCTGTCCACCTGCAACTCCTTTCTCTTTTTCAATCTCCAGTTGTTCCTCCAGAAGCTCAATTAATGAGATCTCTTTCTCTGCCACCTCTTTTTTTCTTCCAAAAAATTCTGTATAAAAAAGTTCTGCTTTTTCAATCGAGTCAATTCTATGTCTCTGCTCTTGCCACGTAAAAATTAGTCCTTCTGGTATCAGCCATCTGTAGTTCACTTCATTTTCCAGTAGCACTTTGGTCAAAAATCGATATTCTCTTCTCATCTCTCTCACTCTTCTAGGTATTTGTTTTAAAACTACAATCTCTTTGTTTTTATATTTCAATGCTTTTTCTCTTGCCACTTGTAATATTTGTGTTCTGATGGATTTTTTAGTAAATCTAATATGTACTTCCTTTGGTAGTTTATTTCTCATCGCATATCTTGTATAAACTCGGTATATCTCATCTACTCCGTCCATCATTTTTTCCTCAGTAATTTCCAGAAGATCTGCCAATATTTCTATCATTATCACAGCCAAGTTTTCTCCTTTTTCCTCTTCTATATTTTGAAATCTAAGATAAAATTCTGATCTTTCCATCTCCCACCTCAACATCCCATTTTTTTCTTGTTCTATCACTGTTAATCTAGTGTCAATATTTCCAATCTTCTCCTCTCTTTGTTTTCCTTCTTCCTCAATTTTTTGGAATCTCTCCTCATATTTTCCCATCATTTGTTTAAAATTTTCATCAGATTTCTCTATTTTTTTGTCCATGGTATCTATTTTTATCTTAATATCTTGAATTCCTTGCATAATCATCTGTAAATTTACTTTTTCTTGTTCCTTATCTTGCTTCAACATTGTCTGAATTGAAAGTTGTCCTTCAAGTGGTGGGGAAGCAGAGGTAGAAGCAAAAACGCCGAATGATTTTGGCTTCCTGCTCATTTTAATATTTCCAAGTCTTCAAGCTCTCTTTGACTTTAAATCCAGCTGGTATAGTAACCAAATATAGTCCAAAAAATAAAAAATAAAAAAATCCAATAGTAAAAAGCCCAAAGCCAAAAAAGAAAAAAGGAAAAAGGAAAAAGAAAGGTCTTCAGGTTCTTCTAGACCCTAATCCAATTAAAATAGATGGAAGAAGCAAAGAAAGAGAAGAAAAAAGAAAAAACTCTGAGGCTTTCCCTTTGAAATAAAAAGCAAAAATGCTAGAGTTAAAATTAACCAAAAAGGCTGGCGAGTAGGAATTTCAAAAGTATATATATATATATATATGCACTGTACACTGCACTTTATTTCTTTATCCAAGGCTCTTATTATGACTGTCTTCTCCAGCAGCTTCAAAGCCAAGCCTCAAATGTTAAAATATTGATAAGAGTCCAAGAGAGCACCTGTAATAATATTTTACTGTATTCTCCCTCTATCTTATCACATTAAAATGTCCTTGAAAAGAAGTGCTTTTCTCCCTAATTCAAATAAAATATTTTCAAGCCTCTAGTTGGCAGTGTTACAGCATCTCTAAATACTCTTTCCCCCCCCAGCCAAAAGAAAAAATGTTTATAAAGAACTCAAACAAAAGAAAAAGATAGTCAAAGGGAGCCTCTATCCTAAAAAGAAAGTTAAAAAGATAAAAAATAAAAATCAAGTGAAAAATAAAAATATATATAAGAGAAAATTCAATCCGGTTACCTACAAAGTCACCTTAAAGTCCTCAAAGAAAATAAGAAAAAATAAAAATAAAATCCAAGTCTCAATTTGACATCACTTAAACGCCGCTCAACCCAGGTTCAGTCAAAAGAAAAATAAAGTCACAGATTTCTTCTTTGTTCAGGATGTCCTTTGAAGTCTTAATCAATTTATAATACAAAAGAATTTCTCACCCAACCGATACACGCTCATTTAAATCCCTTTCTTTCCGGAGTTGTCCCGGCTTCAGCAGCTTTAGAGGCTGCCTTTCTGCTTCCAGCAAAAGGGCTTCTCCCGGATCAAACCAGAGATTTTGCGATATCTCTGGGATCCTGGGACTGTGCCCTTCACGATCCCCGTCTCTACGGGACGGTTTAGGTCCGTTAGAACCGACCAGAGGCAAAAATATCAGCTGAGATCTCAGAGCCCCGAGATCGCAGCTGTAACACCGAGACGTAGCTCCGCCTTCTCCCGAATTGAGTAATTTTTTATAGTAGTGAATGTTTCTTTATATGTGGTTTCAACACAGTATTATCCTGAGGCATCAGATCACAGCTGTGTCTTTGAGCTTTCTGACTGGAAAATGATGGCATTTTAAACATATGTGAAGAGGTTGACTGCTTTATGGCATCTGTTACTTATTTTGCATCAGCATTTTACCAGAGTACGTAGCTCCGTTAACTTGCACAAATCATAACATTTAAAAGACATGTTCAAACTCAGTAAAGAATTTAATAATCAGAAAAGTTAATGTTTGTTTTAATATTTGCTTGAAATAGAGGTAGTCTTTGACTTACAGTCAAAATGGAGCCTAAAAGTTCTGTTCCTAAGTGAGACGTTTGTTAAGTGAATTTTGCCCCATGTTACAACCTTTCTTGATATATTTGTTGAAAGAATCACTGCAGTTGTTAAGTAAGTACCACAGTTGTTATGTGAATTTCCCCATTGACTTTACTTGTCAGAAGGTCACAAAAGGTGATCGCATGATACCAGGGCACTGCAGCCGTCATAAATATGAACCAAGTTGTCAAGTGTCTGAATTTTAATCGCATGACTATTGGAATGCTGCAACAGTTGTAAGTGTGAAAAATGGTCATAAGTCACATTTTTCAGTGCTGTTATAAGTTCAAAAGGTCACTAAATGAATTGTAAGTTGAAGACTACCTGTATAGTGCAATACTATAAATTCTAGTATACACTATGTTGTATGAGAAGTGTAATTTTATCACTGCAGCATAAATGGTAAAGACCTATGTTTTAGAAGTTTAATTCATTAATCCAAATGTATCATAAAAATGCAAAAAGACAATGTAACTTTTTTGAAATTCAAATAATAATAATTTAAGATTGTAAAATTATCCCAGTTAAGAAATTTACAAATCCCCTCGCTAGTTAAAATCATTTTAGATAAGAAAAATAGAACACAATTATTAGCATGCACATAAAGCTACGTGTTTAATTTAGAGCCATATCATTTTAATATCAATTGTTAAACATCGATGAACAATGATTTATCTTCCACAAAATTGAAAAAAATCTATCCTTACATAAATAACAAATAGACTATAATCATAAGTTCTCAGATTTGACCAGACTGAAAACAGCATGGATGGTATTTCTTATACATCCTTCATTTTTTCTTTTTCTTTTGGCATTATACAGGTAAAAAACATCAATTTCTTTCACTGAAATTTTTTTTCTAGTTGCTCATCTAACTAAGCAGAAATCAGGTAATACACTGAATAAACCCTTTTTCCTGGCAACAAATATTTTTATAACATAACTGCTTTCCAATTCAGAAACTATTTTCTGGTTAACGACAGTATTGCTTCTACTGGAATGACCATATGCCTATTCTAAAATGGATTTCCAATTAAATTACTTTAGTAGTTAATCAAGGGCTATAATCTTGTTAAAATTTAGATGTCCAATTCTCATCGTCAAACCTGGATTATATTTATTCTGCCTTTGGAACTTCTTCATCCTCTTTTTAAAATCTATGCTTAAGAAGAGGCAGAATTCCTTAGCAATGGCAACTCATTTCTTTGTTACTTTGATACTGGATTGTTGTAGCATTTTACATGGGGAGATTTGGATGACTACAGACCAGTTGCTCTAACATCTATAGTTATGAAAATCTTTGAAAGGCCTGAAAACCATCACAGATCCACTGTTAGAACCCATGCAGTTTGCATACCAAGGAAATAGATTGACAGGTGGTGCTGTTAACATGGCTCTGCATTATATCCTAACAACACCTTGAATCTCCAAATACCAACGCAAGGGTCCTCTTTGTAGACTTCAGTTCAGCATTCAATACCATCATTCCAGACACTCTTCTAATTAAATTAAACCAACTAGCAGTACCTGAATACACTTGTAAGTGGATCATAAGCTTCCTAACAGATAGGAAGCAGCAGGTGAAGCTAGGCAGAATCACATCCAATTCCTGTACAATCAGCACAGGGGCCCCCCAAGGCTGTGTGCTATCTCCACTTCTCTTCTCCTATATACCAATGATTGCATCTCAAACGATCCATCTGTTAAAATACTGAAGTTTGCTGATGACACAACAGTGATTGGTCTCATTCGAGACAACAATGAATCTGCATACAGACAGGAGGTTATACAACTTGCCTTATGGTGTAACCGGAACAATCTGGAACTGAACATAATCAAAACCGTAGAAATGGTGGTAGACTTTAGAAGAAACCCTCCCATACTACCACCTCTTACAATACCAGACAACACAGTATCAACAGTAGAGACCTTCAAATTTCTAGGTTCTACTATATCACATGACTTAAAATGGACACCTAAATCAAAAACATCATCAAAAAAGCACAACAAAGAATGTTCTTTCTGCACCAACTCAGAAAGCTCAAACTGCCCAAGGAGCTGCTGATCCAGTTCTACAGAGGAATGATTGAGTCTATCATCTGCACTTCTATAACTGTCTGGTTTGGTTCTGCAACCCAATAGGACAAACACAGACTTCAGAGGATAATTAGGACTGCAGAAAAAACAGTTACTACCCACCTGCCTTCAACTGAGGACCTGTATACTGCATGAGTCAAAAAGAGGGCTGTGAAAATATTTACAGACCCCTTATATCCCGGACATAAACTGTTTCAACTCCTTCCCTCTAAACGACGCTGTAGAGCACTGCACACCAGAACAACTAGACACAAGAACAATATTTCCTGAAAGCCATCACTCTGCTAAACAAATAATTCCCTCAACACTGTTCAACTATTTACAAAGTGTACACTACTATTCCTGTTAATCTTCTCACCACTCCTTATCACCCATCCCCTCCCACTTGACTCTTTCCTAGTATGATTTGATTGTTGATTGTACCCTATGACTTTCATGAAGTGTTGTACGTTATGATTCTTGATTCTTAATGAATGTACCTTTTCTTTATGTATACTGAGAGTATTTACACCAAGACAAATTCTTTGTGTGTCCAATCACACTTGGCCAATAAAACTATTCTATTCTATTCTATTCTATTCTATTCTATTCTATTCTATTCTATTCTATTCTATTCTATTCTATTCTGCTGGAAGACTTATGCATTGAGTTGGTACAAAATGCAGTGATCTGTGTTTGGTGAGTGAGTATATAAGAATAATTTTATAATCCCTGCACTGGCTTCTAATAGGGGCAATTCAGAATGCTAGCTTTAACATATGCAGTCTTTTATTGCTTGATCTTAGCTTTTCCAGACTACCATGTTCAAGTAAAATCAACTTGTATTTTATTGGGAAGGGTATTAAGGTCACACACATTTCCTCCAATAAGAGATTTTGATTTGGGCTCAAACAGTTGCAGCCTTTCTTCTGGAATAGCATACCTCCAGATGTTTAGCTGGCATTTGTTCTAATGTAGTTCCAGAAGGCAGTGAAAATGATATTTTAATAGAGCCATTAATATGTAGTTAAAACTGTCACCATAGACATGGAGGCGTACTGTATGGTTATTTGATTTAATTGTAATTTACTATTTTTTAAATTATTTTTGGTTAAACTGCCAGGAATCATTCTTGAACGATTTGTTCAGTACAATATTCCATTTGTTCTTAAGCACACTTTATTTTCATCATATGTTTCTCTTTTCAGGTTCATCAACTGTTAACCCCATGTTCATATAATCATCCCAAAGTCCAAGCCTGTTTATCTCACTTTATCAAAATTAAGAAAAATACAACAAATTTTATTTTTCATAGTTATGATATATATGTCTCAGTGCTTGTTGAGGAGCAAATTCTCCTATATTTCTTGTTACCTTGGTCTCTGCATTCTTCTAGTCATCAAGTGCAGACTAAATGCTAAATAATTTTTCAGTATATTCACAATATTTATTTTTCTTGAATCCTAACATTTTTGCACTGATGTTATTTGCACTCATTATTGCACAACTTGCCTTTGAAAGTCTAGTGATTGTTTAATTTTTATGATTCTACTTACAGTCAATCACTCTACTTTCCAAACATGCATTCAAAGTATTTTTCATTTGTTTTGATCAGCAGTTCACACATGACTATGATTGGGAATATTGAAAATGTATATTCTTGCACAGCTCAGGTAAAGATAGGAGTATTTATTAAAGGAGAACATAAACACAATGCAGAGGGTTTCTTTTCCCTTAACTTCTCTAGGTGCCAATTATAGAAGTATTAGAATTTGAAGTGTAAGAAGTGTTAGGATACCTTTTTCTTGTGAAGCAGGCACCCAACAATTATTACAATAAAACTTGGTTCTTCTTTTCAGTGTTATGCTCCTTCTTCAGATTGAATTCACAACATTATAACTCCACACGTTTAAATGGAATTCTGTAATACACATGTAATTGTTTTGAGTTAGTTCTTTTAAATCCTTTTTTCTTACCATTGGCTAACATTTATTCTGTTGAGAAAAGTATACATATATTCTTCTTTTACTGTTTCCTCCTGCAGTCATTCTGCTTCCATTGCTCCTTCTTTTTCTTTCCCAAAATTTTTATTGTTGTTACAATTTACCATTTACATGCAACTATCTTCAACAGAGCCTTCATACTTTCATATGCACTCACAATAACCGATAGGGCTGCTTGAGAAGTTGAATGGAATTATCGTATACTCAAATTTTCCAAAGCAACAATTAGCACTGTCAGATAGCAGTTTAAGTTCAAGCCATTTGCAGTTTAAAAGCATACGTTAGAAATAATGTCTTAGTATCACATCCTTAAGGCAGGGGTAGTATTCAAATTATTTAACAACCGGTTCTGTGTGTGTGGCTTAGTTGCTAGGTGTGGCTTGCTGGTTATGTGACTGGAAGAGCATGGCTCGGTGGTCATGTGACTGGCTGGACGTGGCCAACTCAACATCACTCACATCAAGTACACTTCTCCTTGCCTGGCCTGTGGGGATGCTGCAACAGTCGTAAGTTTGAAAAAGGGTCATCAGTCTCTTTTTTCAGTGCCATTCTAACTTTGAATGGTCACTCCACACAAGCAAAGTACCAGCAAAAGAGGGGAAAAAACTCCAGAGGCGTTCTAGAGACAGGAGGTCTAGTCCTGTCAAGAGTGTAATAAGGGTTAACAAAGAGGCAGTTTCTGTAAGCAACACCAGAATGCTTCCTTCCTGCCTTCTGTACAGGATTAGGCCAATAATTTCTTCTAAGAACTGGTTCTCCGAACTGCTTAGAATGTTAACAACTAGTTCTAGCGAATAGATGCAGACTGGTAGAATCCCACCCCTGCTTTAAGATAAGATTATTATCTTATTAATAATTATTAATAGAATTGGAAGGGACCTTGTAGGTCACCTAGTCCAACCTCTTACCCAAGCAGGAGACCCCACACCATTTCTCACAGATGGAAGTCCAGTCTCTTTATAATTTTTTTATAGTTTTTTCTTTAACATATATGGGTGTTAAAAGTATTGTCTGAGTCTTTATATTGTATACACAGTATTCATAATAGTAATACTTTATTTAGATATACATAATTATAATCTTTCAACTTCTAACATTCGTGTAGTCTAGTCTTTTCTTCAAAGCTTCCAGTGATGAAGCTCCCACAACTTCCAAGGGCAAGCTGTTCCATTAGTTGATTGTTCTCACTGTCAGAAAAATCCTCCTTGTTTCTAGGTTGAATCTCCATCCATTATTCCTTGTCTGGCTTTTAGGTGCTTTGGAAAATAGGTTGACCTCCTTCTGTCAGTGACAACCCCTCAAATATTGGAACATTGCTCTCATGTCACCCCGGTTCTTCTCTTCACTAGACTAGCCATGCCCAGTTCCTGCAGCCGTTCTTCATGCGTTTTAATCTCCAGTCCCCTATTCATCCTGATGCTCTTCTCTGTACTTTTTCTAGAATCTCAACATCTTTTTTATAGCGTGGTGACCAAAACTGAATTCAGTATTCTAAATGTGGTCTTACTAAGGCTTTATAGAGTGGTATTAGTATCTCACTTGATCTTGATTGTACCCATCTGTTAATGCAATTTAGGACTGTATTGGCTTTTTTGGCTGCTGCCACTCACTGTTGCACATATTTAGCCAATTGTCCACTAAGACTCCAAGATCCCTCTTACAACTTCTGCTATTAAGCCTGGTTTCACTCAGTCTACATGTGTACTTTTGGTTTTTCTTGTCTAAGTGTAAGACTTTACTTTTCTCTACGTTTAATTTCATTTTGTTAGATAGGGCCCAGTGTTCAAATTTGTCAAATTGAGCCTATCTTCTAGGTTGTTAGCTATTTCTGCCAGCTTAGTATCATCCACAAATTTGGTAAGTTCCCCTTCTATTTCCTCATCTAAGTCATTTATGATGATTAATGGATATGATAATTTTATTTCATACCCTGGCAATTCTACGTACAGCAGCAAAGTGTAAAGGCATCGTTATGAAGAGCAAAAATAAAGTTGAAAGATTTCATAATGATTCTTGAAGATGAACTATAAAAGATCAGTGATCTCAGTGATGCAACTGTCTGTGGCAAAAGCTGCCCACATATCATTTCTCCCAGGAGAAACAACTTTGCATTTTCTTCCACAATGGTAGACAAAACATTGTCTTCAGCCTAAGGTTTCTTCTTTCTGAAACCCTAATGCAGTTGCAATTCAGAACAAATCTCTTTCTCTGTTGTATTTAATCTAAGAACCACAAGAGCAAGTGTAATAGTATATTCCAACTTACAGAAAATTCCCCAAGAGGAATAAAATACAATATTAAAAAAACATATAAAAAAAACTTGTGCTGTCATTCCAAGTTTTGTTGAAAGTGATATGTTCTGTAGTAAAAATAACATATGTATTTTATTTTAGGCCTTGCAATTTGAGATTGAAATGTATTAAACTCAAAATGGTTTCATATGGTTGAGTAACATTGCTTATGTCTATATACTAGGGAATTTACCTATATTTTATTAATTATTCTATTGTTAAAACTATTTGAATATTTATAATATCATCTGAAGTCATAGATTGTAGATTAAATCATTAGTTCTGCTTTTTTAAAATATATGCATAATCGTTTCCTTGATCTTAAAAATAGTTCTTCAAGAAACTATCATTTTGGTTCAAAATATATTCAAGTTTAATGTTTTATAAATACTTTTGGACAATAGGAATAGCAGAAGTTGAAACTGGCACCCACATTAAAACACTTCCTTCATTTTTTCCAATCCACATTTATAACGGAAAAGGATTACATAAATCTTCAGTTTATTTGTGCAGAGAATTATCTATAATGCAGTGATCACAGTAAGGTATCCTTTTGAAATTGTTTGGTGATTTCTGGACAAAACAAATTTACTTTCTGTGTTAATAGCAACTGAGTAGTCTTTTTCACTGAGAATATTAAAATTATCAGATTGGTTTAATGGACAGACAGAAATCTATTTTATTCCTGTGCAAGTGTGTGGATGTACTTTTCAACAAGATTTCCTTGGGTAGATATTTGATTCAATATGTAGGTAGAGATAATATTATGCAGTCCATTTGATTGCATATTTGATTAACTTCTGCTTTCTATTCTTATCTGTCTTAAATAATTTCTCTCTTAAATAATTTACCATATTGATTATATAATTGGTTTATTGTAAATTTTATATGCAAAAGACCCAATATGTGGATTAGCTCAATTATATTTTAAATCATAGCTGATTTAGCATTTCATTGATTTTCTGACAAATAGATATCCATTTCATTGCATTGTTACTTAAAAATGGATGTCTTTTTGAGAATTTCCTAGAGCTAGTATGACATATGAACAAGGTGATTCTGATAATCACTTCTGCTTGTTTCGGTTAATTTGTTTAGCTCATAAAAACTGTGTGAATTTGTTCATTTATTGAGATTTTAACTGAAGTCTCCTGTGGTTGCCCATACTTTTGGAACACTAAGAATAGTGTTTCACTATATCCTAATCAGCTTGTACCCAGCTATTATTCTGTGAAAGATCTTAGAATAATGCTATTCCACACTGCTAAGTATCTGAGGGATATAAATAAATAAAAAATTTCTGTCCTACCTCCCCTTGTATATATATCTACATCTTACCATATGTTCCATATGTTCTCCATAAGCATAATAAAATTGGTCCTGGTTGCTGTGTTGTCAGATGAAATGATGTTTTAAAATTAATTTCAGTATTATACTATTAATCTGGTGCTTGAGGGATTTTTTTTTATTTTGCTGACTGTACTGTTTTAAACAATCTTAAGAGCAGGCTTCTTTTTCTTTCTTCCCTCTGGTAGGTTTAAGGGATACTACAGGCTCAGAAAGTGATGGTGGTGACTCAAGTAGCACAAAATCAGAAGGAGCCAATGGAACAGCAACAATCCAACCCAAGAAAATCAAGGGGATTGGATTTGGTGACATATTCAAAGACAAACCCATAAAACTACGTCCGAGATCAATAGAAGTAGATAATGATTTTCTGCCAGTTGAAAAGGTATGGTATATGTGTGTTTGTGCCTCAAGATTAGATGTTCTGTCAAGGTCAATAAAATGAACACTGCTTAAAAATGTTATTGAACCTTCCAATTGCCGAGAAAGATATGTCAATGATTCATTCATATGCATAGTTATTCCTTTTCTATAACAAAGAATTCTTCAATATCTTTCTACAGATTGTTTTAATATTATTACAGAAACTCTTAAACTATTCAAAATCTGCTGTAGAATTAATTTCTCATTATGTCAGACACCATACATGGTGTGGTGCAGAGGTAGTATTCAGCAGGTTCTGACCAGAACCTGTGTATATATCTGTGCAGAGGTAGTATTCAGCAGGTTCTGACCAGTTCTGGGGAACAGATAGCAGAAATTTTGAGCAGTTCAGAAAACTGGCAAATATCACCTCTGACTGGAGATTTTATAGTATCCTTCTCCTGCCACGCCCACCAAGCCATGCCCACAGAACCGGTAGTAAAGAAATTTGAATCCCACCACTGTATCTGTGAGATTACTTTCACATTTATATCCAAAATGGGATATTTATTTTGAATTCAACCTTCCAATGTAAGTTGTATATATCATGCAAAATGACAGACCCTGAATTTATTATAATACTATAATTACTTTAAAAATAGTACTTTTTGCAATCTATCTACACTATTGCACGCTTCCTTTCTCTTTCAGTTCCAAATCTTTTACCATTTCTTCTCTACCTCTGTCCTCCAGCAGATATTCTGTGATTTGTGAGATACTTCTATGGCAGTAATGTAATCTAGTATCTCCTTCCTGGCACATACAGAGCCTTGCAGAGAAGAGCAATAAGTTAAATAGTTTTTTGTAACACAGAAGCTATAAGACATTGTCTATAAATGCCCTTGAGAAATGTCTTTCAAAATCTGAGTTCTTCCTGACAATTATCAGAAGAAATACATTTGGATATTGGAGAAAGGCTTGAGTATAGAAAATAATGGTGATGGATTGTTTGAGCTGGCCTTTGGCTACTCTTTCCTTGATGTGCACCATTTATAGATTTGCTTTCATACTGTTGTCTCTGAAAGTAGTTTCAATGGAATCAGCTTGTTTTATGTTGGTACCATAGATTCTTTTCAGATTTTATAAGTCTTTTGCCTTTTCTTAAAGGTACAGTTATTGGCATTATTAATTTCACTGATGCAGTCTGATAACTTATTTTGGACAATAGTTTTGATTGTATCTATCTGGTGATGTAGTTACAGGAAGGTGTTCAGTATTTTTTTCAAAGAACTACTTTATAAGACATGAGAAATGCAGTTATCTTCTGAATAAATTAATTACTTTTGATTATTAGATTTATAGGCAAGAGACATGGTTGCGCAGTGGTGAAAATGCAGTATTGCAGGCTAATTTAACTCACTGCCGGAGTTGGATCCTCATCAGCTCAAGGTTGATTCAGCCTTCAGTTCTTCTGAGATTGATGTCAACTTCGAACAGAACCTGGCTGCAGCCATCTCTCTATTCCTCAGTTGTCACACAGGAAGGAAAGAAGTTGGAATGCATTACTACACATAACAAAGAGCTTTCTCATGAGAACCGAGATCATGTACACTGGCAACAGATAAGGTTGGGAAAGGAGTGCCTGAGAGCCTGCCAATCAACTCAAACATGATCTGTGACACTTGGGGATAGGGTTATTTCCTAGTTTAATTGCTGGTATACTTGAAACCATGGGAAAGGTTTAGATTTGGTTTTCCATTGAAGCTGTGCCAATATGATGAACTAATTAAAGAAGACCTTTGAGAAGCAGCCAAGTTTCAGGATACTGATTTGCTTGAGTTCATTCGTCGGAGCCTTGACAATTGGTAAAATGAGGATCCAGACTGTTGAAGGAAATATGCTGACTCTGGTAACCTCTTAGAGAATGCTATTATGCATTACGAAGCAGCATATAAATCTAAGTGCTGTTGCTATATAATATATTTACTGTGCTTGTTTATGAGATTAAACCACATTGTTGAGCATTTAGTGTTCAAGGAATGCTTAATTCTGTAAGTATTCTAAAAGGATTTTTTATTTGCTTGGAAGATAAAAACAATTATACAAAATAAAATTATAAACTATATAAAATGCCCTTTGAGAAGAAAACATCCAAAGAAGCCTGTTTTTATGAATGGAATTGTTCATTCTGTTGAGGAAGAATGGTAATATGGAGCAGTCTTACTCAAAACCAAATAATTAACTTCATATTTAGCAAATATCTCTTTAAGAAATAAACTTATGTTCAGTAGCCTATAGCACTTTAACAACTAACTGTGGAAATATGAATACATTTATTTCCAGCAAGTCAAATCCTTATGGAGCATTATATTTCTCATCAGCATCATTCTTATATTGTCAAGGTCTAACTTTGACCAAAGCCTCTAAATATTTGTATCTATGCACAATGACATAATTATTGATAAAATGACTTCTGGTAGATGTTACATGAGCTAGTAAATGTACATTTATTTTTTTCTGACAATGCTGCAAGATTCTTCAAAGATAATTTGAAACTGAATTCTTTACAAACTTCCTGTCTTTATATATTGCCATATTCACCAGAGCTCCAAATAGCTGCTGATCATCATATATTGTTTCTCCCTGTTTAATTACATGGAAGTTATAGATTTCTAATGCTTCCAATAATTGTAGGAAAATATCTGTTATATTAGACCAGGATGTTGACATTTTCAATCTGTTTTATAATTTAATCAATCAAAAATTATAATAATATTCCAATCAAAGAATTACTAACTCAAGCAAATAAGCAAACAGTAAACAAAAGCTCAATCAAAGAACCACCAAAACCACTTTCTTAACTGGAAAAACTCTGTGCTAGTCTGCCATATTTCCATGCAGAAGTGCACTGAACTCCTTGATTTCAATAAAAAATAATTTGCATTTTCATCTATCAGAGTAATGTCATCAGCATACTGTAATTTATTCTCAAGTTACAAATACAGAATAATTTGTTCAAAATTTCTATCTTTGTTTGAAATGCATAGCTATGACATAAAACTATATAATTGGCCAGGGGAGGGGATTGAGAAAAACAAGAACTCTTTAGTTTTTCTGTTTTCTTTCATGTGCTTCAACAAATTAGGAGATAGCCCAGACATTATCTATATTAATTTCCAATATTAACTATAGTTTCACAACCCTTTTTTCAACAAACTGCTATATTTATATCCTGTAAGTTATAAGGTTACTTATTGCTGCTTTGAAATTTAAACATTGTTTCATATTATATTCTCCTTCAATATCTCAATAAGAAATGAGTAAAATTAAATTCTCTATGGAAGAGATAACAAAGAAAAACAATACATACTAATTTAGAATTTACCCTTGAAAACAAAATGGACATTTTCACTGTTTTGCATTTATAACATGACAAAACATAACAATTTCTAGAAATGTGCCTTTAAAAGATGTTGACACTTGGAAAATGAAAAGCACTTCCCAGAATTTTCCTTTCTAAGAAATCCTTGGATCCATTTGAGCAAAACTGATTTTCCAAACCACTAAATAATTAAACTTTTCTTTCTGTATATAAATAATGTATATAATAGATTTGTTGTAAAAGAACATGGAACATGAATAAACATAGGTACAAATGAAAAATCATACAAATAAACATTTTCCCAAAGTTGAATTTCCCTCACATTTAAGACTACAAATTTGTTTATTATTCATCTTTGTATGATTTTAATTTATATGGCCAACAATCTAAAGCATATGATTCTGGGCAGCTAACAGAATAAGTATAAATAAATAAATAATAATAATTACAAATATCAGAACTGAATTAAAACCAACGAACATCATAAATATAACCAAGATATGGGCTCAGCTACACTATTCAGGAAAAGTTGCAAAGTATTAGCTAGAAATTATGGGATTGAATATCTAGCATATCTGAGGGTATTGCCATGAAATAATACACATTACTTTAGAAAAAAGAATGATTCTTTAAAAATTTATCCTTATATTAAAAGTAAAATTATATTTAAATTCTAGTTCTTAGTATAAGCCAGTGGCGGCTAACCTTTTTGGACTCCTGTGCCAAAAATTGCTCACATGCTTACCTGCTCACGCTCGTGTGCCAACACCCAGAAGGCAATATGCAACACACCACACACTCTCTGTGCATGCGCGCACGATCCCCCCTGCCATCCCTTTACCTGCACTGGGCATGTGCATGCTTCCCAGATGATTTTTGCCCCATTTGAGGCCTTTTTCAGTCTCCCAGAGGCTCAAGGGAAGCCTCTGCAGCCTTTGGAGGCTGAAAAATGGGCCCATTTCGCCACTTCCAGTGTTTCCAGAAAAACAGGAAGTAATGAAACAGGCCTGTTTTTTGGCCTCCAAAGGCTGCAGAGGCTTTCCTCCAGCCTCTGGGAGGCCAAAAAAGGCCTCAAAAAGGCTAAAAATCAGCTGGGAGGCACATGCATGTGCTGTGAAGTAAGTTTGGCTGGGGCTCGCATGCTGGCACAAATTATATTGTACCACCTGTGGCACACGTGCCATGGGTACCACCTGTGGCACACGTGCCATAGGTTCACCATCATGGATATAAGCAATCACCTTAAGGCTATTTATAAGACTGTATTTATCAGATTTCTGCAAATGAATGCCTTATAAATATGCGAGGCTGCAACATATGTCAATCAAACTTGCTCAATCTAGAGGACTACAATATAATAGGAATTCTTCAGGTTTATAATAGGTAAAACTAGACAAAGTAATACAAATAGATCACAAGGCAACAAGGAATTGAAAACTGGTAGTGCCCAATCCTCCCATAATTCTACTTTGGATGCTTATTATAATTCTTAAAGATCCAGGCTATCTCCATATCTTATTTTCATTGGCTGAGCATCCAAACATACTTGCTTTGTACAAAGCAACATCATATGATTAATACAGATAATTATGGGCAACACAAACCCATATTGTTAATTTTATATTATGTTTGCAGTTACATTATTACTTTACCTGGTAGAAACTAACCAGTTATGATTATTCATTCATTCCACTTCTAAGTATGAAAAATGTAATAGTTTACAATTCTCATTGTGAAGTGTCTGAGAAAACATATATTTTCTGTGTATATGTATGTATTTATGCCCAACTCTATCTCAAATTAAGGATCATAAAAAGAAAGTTATACAATAGATGGTAGGAGGCAAACTTACACACTTTCAGACCTTTATATTTTTCCTAGCACTGGAAAAACATCTTCTAATCCCCAGCATTTTAGCACTACAGTCTACTCCTTTCCTTTCCCTTTCCTTTTCCTTTTCCTTTTATTTTTTGCTACCCCTCTTGCCTCAAGGTGATTCTGGGCAGCATACAACAATAAAAGCTATAACTGTAAAACATAAATATTTCTAAAAACTATAAAAATAGAATTACAATCAAAAGTAAGATTATAGTTAAATGAAGGGGAGGGAGGGAGCAGAATGAGTAGGGGGTAGTTGGGATTTTTTCCTAATCTATCAATCCCCTCTAGCATGATATTCTCCTTTGAGAATATCCTGGCAAAGCTAGATCTTCAGGCCCTTATGGAAAGTTAGAAGGGTGGGAGCAGATCTCACTTCAGGAAGTAAGGTATTCCACAGGGTAGGAGCCCCAGCAGAAAATGTTCTCCTGGACCCTGTCAGTTAGAAATCTTTGCCAAAAGGGCTCACAGTATCCTTCTTATTGCTGGCAGAGGATGGATGGGCCAGTCCTATTGGTGAAATGTATACTTTCAAGAATTTATTTTTGAGTAGAAGGAATGATTGTGTTTTTCCTAAAAAACTAACGTGTGAACTGTGGGTTCACACCTTACCTTGAAAGATTTATTATTAGTAATAATGAAGTGAGGTGTAGTTTGTGATGAAACCAATCATATACATAATAAGCAAGGAACTAAGAAGGGTTCCAAATGACCAAATAGTAACACTGTGGTTAGATTAATATTGACTAATTTATTAATAATGTTGACTAATTTAATCTATCAAACCACAGGCTTTGTATCTATGTAATTTCAGTCAACAATGTTAATATGTAGCATTATTCCAATATTACTAAAGTTTGCAAGAGTAGCTGATTCATTTCTGTATCCTTTTGACTAATAACATTTTTGGATAGATTTGAATTAGATAGATAGATAGATAGATAGATAGATAGATAGATAGATAGATAG
>BLBF01000017.1:46849554-46871449 GCA_015471245.1 Laticauda colubrina | reverse complement strand
TAGATAGATAGATAGATAGATAGATAGATAGATAGATAGATAGATAGATAGATAGATAATCAAAAAACAGATCTGCGAACAACTAGAAGCAAATAAAGTTATAACTAGTAGCCAGCACAGGTTTGGTGAAAACAGATTATGCCAAACCAATCTTATCTCATTCTTCGAAAAAGTAACTAAATTAGTAGACCAACAAAATGTTGTGCACATAGTTTACTTAGATTTTAGTAAGGCATTTGACAAGGTAGACCACAACCTACTTCTTCGTCAAAATGTGGAATAGACAACATCATCACCACCAGATGGATTTGTAGTTGGCTGACAAACTATACTCAACAAGTAGTCCCTAATAGTACTACATCCACATGGAGACAAGTAAGTAGTGGGGTACCACAAGGCTCTGTCTTAGGCCCAGTATTCTTCAGTATCTTCATAAATGACTTAGATGAGGGAATGGAGAACTCACTACACTAGCAGGAATAGCCAACACCTCAGAAGACACTCAATATCCAAAAAGATCTTGATAAACTTGAATAATGGGCCCTATTCAACAAAATGAATTTCAATGAGGAAAAAATGAAAGTTTTACATTTAGGCAGGAAAACTCAAAGGTGTAAATACAGTTTAGGCGAGACCTAGCTCAAAAACAGTAACTGTGAGAGGAGCATGGAGTTCTTAGTGGATGATCACTTGAATATGAGCCAGCTGCCAAAAAAGTGAATACAATCGTGGGTTTCATAGACAGGGGCATAGAATCAAGATCAGTGATATTAGTATCACTTTATAAAAGCCTTGTAAGACCACATCTGGAATACTGCAATCAATTTTGGTAATCACACTACAAAAAAAGATGTTGAGACTTTGGAAAAAGTTCAGAAAAGAGTGAGATGATCAAAGGCCTGGAGACTAAAATATATGAAGAACAGCTACAGGATTTGGGTTTGGCTAGTCTAAAGAAAAGAAGAATGAGGGGTGAGATGATATCAGTATTCCAGTACTTGAGCTGCCACAGAGAAGAGGGGGTCAAATTATTCCCCAAAGCACCAAAGGGTAGGATAAGAAACAATGGTTGGAAACTAATCAAATAGAAAAGCAATCTGGAACCTGGTTGGAAACTTACCTCCAGAAATCGTGGGTACTTCATCACTGAATGTTTTTAAGAAAAATCTAGACAGTCACTTATCTGAAAGTATAGGTTCTCCTGCTTGAGCAGAGGGCAGGACTAGAAGACCTCCAAAGTCCCTTCTAGCTCATTCACTCGTTCATTCTAATGGTGAATTGAAATATGCCATGTTCAAGGCCAGTGCACTATTTACTGGCACCCTGACACCATTTTGTAGCCACATTTTCATTGTTAAACTTTTGGAAACTGGAAGTAAATAATGTTACAAAAGAATGCTTTCCATCAGTGGCTTACACTGAAACTCATCTTGCAAGATACTGGGTTTGGTTATTCAGTGTGGGTGGCATAGTATTAGTTAAATCTGAACCTGTTCAACTGTGTGGTTTGATTGAGCATTTTTATGCTGGTATATGTATCTGTGAAAAGCATTCCATGTAATAATTAAGGTTTTCATATTTCCCTTCCTATATACCCAGTAATTGTGAGGCTGTTGACATCATGAACATTGGCTTTTTATTATACTGTAGTATTATTTGTAGATTATATAAATTGTGTATCTATTTGTGTGATTAGTAGATTAATATATTTTACTTATTTGAAACTTTTAATACAAATAGTGCAGAATAATTTCTTAATTAAGGAAAGGAATATATTTTTTAAAATATCACCTGTCTTATTACCTCATATATATATGATTGTTTCCTGGGTTCTCAGAAAGCTTTTATCTTCCAATGACTATGTTTGCTCTGAAATTGAGTCTGATCAGTTTTCTCTCTAGACAATCTTCTCTGTCTTCAAGGGAGTTAAAATTGCTTTCCTTTTAGCCAGTTCCAGTTTCCTGTGAAATAAACAAATGCAATGTTTTCTCATAGCGAGTATTAATCTTAATGTATGACTCAGCTTTAGGCTTGGTTTCTCAGCTCAAGTTTTACAAGGAAGTGCAAGGACTGTTCATACTGCTTCTAAACATTTTTAGGTGGCTTTACAATGGGAGAAGAGGTATGTCTTTTTAAAAAAACAAATACTTCTTTCTTTTGTATGTATACAGCTATGTTGTAATTTGCATAATATAAGTAACAACATATTTGGCAACAAAGGCTTTTAAATTGGTCTATAAGCATAAAATGTGTTAAAGTGAGAGTTTTCACTGAAGCCTGAAAAGAAAAAGCAGTAACATCTGTGTTTCAGAGATAATAAATAACATTAATAACTTGCATTGAACTGTGTAGCTGCTGCTTTTATATTTCTGCTTTGATGTATACAAATATTCAGATGCTTTATGATAGTTTTCTTTTAGTATGATATAAGATTTTTTTAAATCTTACTATCTAATTAATGAAAATCAGACTTTTGGAATTGTTACTGATAAACTACAACACGGGTGTCAAACTCACCGTATCACACTGCTTTCACGTGATGTTTTGCATTGCTTTTTCCTTTGCGGAGCTGGGATGGCATGGCCTATGTGTGGCAGATGCGACCAGTGGGTTGCCAGTTTGGCACCCCTGAAATACAACATGTTTATTTGATTAGAAGATATATTTTTATTCAGAAGTAACTTATAATTAGAGTTACAGAGAAAGTTTCCTTATACTTTTTAAACATGTTGACCTTTTATTTATTTAGGTATTGGTTGCCAATTTCTTAATCTATATTTGTTGTCCAGATTTTTAATTCAGTGTGTAAGCATTAACTGAGTTCTATTTGAAACATTTTTTCTGCTTGCAATATAGAATGTGTCATCTGTTTTCCTGTTTGAAATTGAACAAAAAGAAAAAGATGTTTATAGTTTAATATGTGCTAAATATCTGGAATAATTTCAACATATATTTATATAAAAAACTTAGCAAAAAGTGGTCATTTGTATATATTACATAAATAAATCAGTAGCCAGTCTGGGGATTTTATTGAACAGGAAAGGATTTTATTCAATTTTATTGAACAGGAACAGGAAAGAGTTCCTAAAGAATTGAGCAGAAATATATGTATTTGTTTATTTTTTTCCTTAAATTGTACAACAGGGTTCTAATAGTAATAGTAGACAGAGGTGACTTCAATTGGAATAAAATAAAAAGAATTGCATTGATATTCTTCCATGGTTTTATTTTGGTTCTTATGCACTTCAGCAGAATTTTTTATTATTTGTACATAATATCAACTATTATTTTTTCATTCTTTTTGTAGTAATGCTATATAAACATAGCCCTATAATGTCTACAGTTGGTATTCTATATTTTAGAGAAGTTGACACATTCCTGTCAGTTCCTATTCCTTTGGAAATGTGGTAGAATTTGACATTTGTATGGGACTGGAAAAAACATGTGGACTCTTGCCTTCCTCCTCCGCTGTTAATTATAGAGGGGAGGGGAGAGAGGGAGAGAGAGAGAGAGAGAGAGAGAGAGAGAGAGAGAGAGAGAGAGAGTACAAAGGAGTAATAATAATAAAAAAATCCTCAATCCTGTGGAAAAATAGAATGAGAAATGGAAATTTGGATGAGAAGGCAAGAGGTTGAAGAGAGAACTGATGGTTATATATTTTCCTGTTGAAAATGTTATCATGTTTATAATAGTGCTGTATATATCTCTCAGGGACAATCTGATTTGAATCTTGCATTTATAGATTTTTTTTTCTAAACATAAATTTTGTCCACCTCATATTAGCATCAGATTAGTGATATTTTTATGAATATGTATTTTCTTTATAAATATCATGTTTATTACAGTGCTTTTTCTGATGAACAATTTTGTTTTTATCATCAGCACATTACATAAAAGCATAAGAAAAAGAAAAAAACTAAGCTTCAGCCTTTCATGAGGTGTCATCTTCACTGTGTCCACACAATATTTAGCTCTTGTATATGAGAGAATGAAGTTCACACAATAATCATTCATTCTTCTTTGAAAGTGACAGCAAATATATACTTATTCTGGATATTCCTATAAAATATGTTGTAGGAATTGATAGTACAGTATAGTGGTACATGGTGAGTAGTTTCATTTCCACATCGCTAAATGTGTTCAGCTAGAGAAATTTTAAGTATCTTACAGAAACATAGAAGGAAACATGTTGTTTCTGGCTTTGAAAAAAGCTTTCCTTGGTTTGAGAAAAATTAGCATGTTTCAATAGTTTGTAGGTTTCCAAATACCCTTTGTAACTCAAAGAATTATTTTGCTCTCTGATAACTTGTTGACTTCAGTCTGATGCTCCATATCATTTGATCATCAGGATAATGTTTGTTCATAATAACAAGACTTTGAAACCTGCTGGTGATAACCTATACAATTATAGTATTTATTCCACTGTAATTTTCCAATTTGAACAATAACCATCAACACAACTAGATGCAATTAACTTCTCCAGAAAAACTGGATCTTCAATCAGGAGTTCACCTCTACAGTTGTATCTCAATTTTAAGCCATTTCCATCTCCAATTTGAGCAGCCCATTTATTCTCCTTCCAATTTAATTTTTATTACTGTAATATGCTACTTCTCAGTAGCATATTGTTCACAATAAATTTGCTCTTCTAATTTCTGTATGAGTCTTGGGCCTGATTCTAATGGCTCCTCTAAAATGAAAACTAGCTTGTCTTTATATTTTTCTCTTTTAATTTCCATTCCTTTAATTTGCTCATCTTGCCTATGTTTCTAGTTGGTACTTCCAGTGTTAAGATAAATAACGATGGAGATAATGGACAGTTTTGCCTTGTACTGTTTCTTACTGAAAAAAATTCAGTTACCTCACCATTCACAATCACTTTAGCCTTCTGATTTGTATATATTGCCTTGAACATATTTAAAAATTTATCTCCAAAGTCCATAAATCTTAGTTGATGTAGCATGAATTGCCAGTTCACATTATCAAACACCTTTTGAGCATCTAGGAACAACAATGCCAATTGTTTTTCATTACGTGCTTTGCAATATTACAATGTATCTATTGTTACTCTTACATTATTTCTTATCTGCTTTTTAGGTAGAAAACCATTTTGATCAGGGTGTATGAACTCCTTCAAGAATCTCTTTAGTCTTTCTGCTACTATTAAGGCAAATATTTTATAGTTGGTCTTCAGTAGACATATTAATCTATAGTTCTTTATTTGTGTTAGATCTGAATCCTCTTTTGGTTCCAAGGTAATGTAAGCTTCCACCCAGGATGGTGGTATCTTCACTTCAGATAAAACTGCATTGTATACCTCTAATAATGATTGGCCCAGGCTATCTTGTAGCTCTTTGTATATTTCTGCTGGTAGCCCATCTGGGCCTGGTGACTTTTTTTGTTTTTTGTTTTGTTTTTTGATTGCCTCCACTAGTTCTGTCATAGTTATTTTCTCATTCAGCATTGATTTAATTGTTTCTGGCACTTTAGGTAAATTAGCTTTTCCTAAATATTGTAGTATTTTCTCTTCAGAATTTTCCTCATTATCATAAAGTTTCCTATAAAAGTCCTAGATAATATTTTTTCCCTCAATTTGATAATGTAGAATTCCATCTTTATCTTGCAATTTACTTATCCGTTTTTTCTGTTTCTCCTTTTTCAATTTATAAGCTAGCCACCTTCCTGGTTTATTTGCATTCTCAAAAAAGTTTTGTTTTGTTCTTTTTATATGTTGCGCTAGTTCTTTTTCAACAATATTCAAATTTATGTTTCATAAAGTCAATTTGCTGTTTTAGGTTTATTTTTGTGGTTCCTTTTGTAACTCTGCTTCAAGTCTTTTGTATTCTTCTTCTAGGGTTCTTTGTCGTTACTTCTTCCTTTTGTTTTTCTTCGCTGTAAATGTTATGGCAATTTCTCTCATATATGCTTTCTCTGTATCCCATAGGTTTTGTAAAGACATTTCTCCTTTCCTGTTTTCTTTAAAAAAGAATCCCATTTGTTTTTCCGTCTGCTTAAATTTTGTATCTTTTAGTATCAATCGGTTCAGAGTCCATCTTATACTTTTCTTTCATCCTTTCCAGCTAATTTTCATTGGATTGTGGTCTGCCCATAAATTTGTATCTATTACTGCCTCATATACATTTGTATTTAATCCCATCGACATCCATATCATGTCTATTCTAGACCAGGATCTGTGTCTGTTAAAATAAAATGTGTATTGGTTTCTCCCTGGGTTCCTCTCTCTCTTTTTATATTTATTTAACTCTTCTGCCATATTAAAGAAGGTTCTAGGTAGAATCCTTCTTACTCCTTTACTAATTCTGTTACTTTTATAGTGAATTTTTTTTCTGTTATTGCACTGAAACCCCTAGGACAGGGGTCCCCAACCACTGGGCCCTGGACCGGTTCCGGTCCATGGATCATTTTGTACCGGGCTGCAAAGAATGAATAATCGTGATTAAAATATATATAAAAATATGTTTTTAGTAAAGAAATAGTAAAGAAGCCCTTTACTATTGGGGAAGAATTGATTTTGCCGGTCCCTGAAAAAGTGTTTCTGCGTGAAACTGGTCCCTGGTACAAAAGAGGTTGGGGACCACTGCCCTAGGAGGTAGATATTGTCACACTGCATCTCATCTATAGTATTATGTAGTTTTTTATAGAACAGTTTTTGCCCACTATGAGGTGCATAGATTACAACTAGGAGTACCCGTTTTTGATTTAATATTGTTTCCATAATTAAAATCCTTCTCTCTTCATCTTTTGCCTGAATTATTTCTTCAGTTTATAACACCACCCCTCTCCTTGTTTGTTGTGATGATATAAATAGTTTCCCCAATTTGGGGTATGCCAGTAATTATTTATATTTTTCTTTTATGTGGACTTCTTGTAATGGTATTATGCCTATCCTTAATCTTTGTAATTTGTTGATGGTTTTTCTTCCTTTTTTTTAATTTTTAATTTTATTTTATTTTGTACAAACATTCCATCTTTCGTTTAAACAGTGTATTGTCTGGGTACAAATATCTTGTGCAGTAATGATTACAGTTAGTTTATATTTGTTACTATTATATCATTATTCTTACTTCATACTACTATACATAATGTATCTAATTGTAATAACAATTCTTAGCATATTTAATTCTTATTCACTAGTTTTCCTTTTCAAGGATAGGTTCAATCCGTTGATATTTAGTGACAATGTTTTAAGTTCTTTTTGCATTGTTCTATTTATATCTAGGTCATGTACTACTCCTGGTTGCTCTTATTTCTCTTGGTTCTTTGGGTCTTGTTCCATTGTTCTCTATTCAGTCCTTTTTCTCTTTCCTTTTGCTGCAGTTCCTTTTCTTCTATGGCAGGCATTCCTTTATCTCTATCTTCTAATGCTTCCCTCTCCTCCAGTTCCTCTTCAGTACCAAAATACTGGTTGTAGAACTCCATCACTTTATCCAGTGAGTCCAATCGATATCTCTTTTCACATCATGTGACCAGTATTCCTTCCAGAATCAGCCATCTAAAGTTAACATTATACCTGATCAACATTACAGTCAAGCAATGGCCAAAATATGAGAAAAGACCTTTTGGCAACATTAGTGAAAGCATTTTTTAAAAGTTTGATAATGCTTATGGAAAAATATGAAGATAATCTGATTTGAAAGCAAAGAATATTGATTGCACAAATAACTCACTGAGTTGATTCCATACATCTTTCTGAACTTTTAAGAACTTTGTTCATAACAGCAGAAGCCTGAAATGAAAAAGTGACAAATTGTTTTTTTTTAGTAGGATTAGGGTGAAATTGGCAAATAGAAATTGGCAAACCAGTTATCTGGACTTTGCAGGGAAGATAGATCAATTGTGAAAATTGAATGTATTATACTTAACTAGAAACAATTGAAAAGAAATGGTTTTAAGAAACAAATGAGGATATTTGATCTAGGATGAATTACTCTTAACTTTTGGGACAATTTGTGATCGATAAGATGCCATGGTAAATTTTCTACCAGTTGATTACAATGTTTGTTGACAAAGTGTTTGGGAATTCTAATGTTAGGCATCCAGAAATTGTCCATGGTAATCAATCACTCTGAGACCAGTATAATCTCCAATTGATTTATTAGAACAGCTCTGGTACGTCTATGGAATTTCCCAAACTGAATGTCAGCCTAAGTCTAAGTATTTCTTTCTTTAATTTTGAATGGAGCACCACTTGACACTGAAAGTCATTTTCAGCATGTTTCACAAAATCTATCTTCTCTCCTCCCATTTCTTACACTTCATTAATCACGAAAACCAATTAACTGCAGCTGGAATTTTTTAATGCGACATATGAAATAACCTTGAACTTTTCAACTCTTCCAGCCCCCTTTTCCCTTATAACATTTTTGGCAGCTGAATTTCAGAGCTGACATCTAACCTTGTACTTTTAATTATTATTGTTCTTCCTGAGCTATTTTGTCATTAATATAGCATATAATAGAAGTGTCAAACTCAAGGCCTGAAATAGCAAAGGACCAGCTCGTGGTAGCCAAACAGGGAATTGCATGAGCCCCCTCCCAAGCCCCATTTTCAGCTTGGATGGTCTCCTGCAGCACTCTGCCAGCCAAAATGGGGCATGGGGGGACATGTGAGGCTGTTGTGTTTCGCAGTGGGAACTAATATTGTAGCAATCAGTATTCAACCAGGGAAGATGTATCTGTATTGGGTTCTTTTTAAAACTTTTATTGAATGGTTTGTATCTTTTGTTTTTTGTTGTTGTTTTAAATTTCTTGCAGTTTTGTATTTTAACTTTTCTTTATATAAAATAAAAAATTAAATTTAAAAAAGCTGCCATTTGGAAATAATATGTTCTCCTTATAATTGGAGAATAAGCTATGAAGAAAATAGCAGTTGGAACCATGCAAAACTATTTAAATACCACATAAAGAATTTCCAAACAAAAAAAGACTTGAATGTATTTTTCCAATTGTGTGAACAATGTCCAACTGAACCCTAATACTAATCATATAACACCCTCTGCTCTCATTTTTTTTTTTTTTATATGTTCTGGCTTGTATTCTGAAGTAATAATACTATCCAGTGTAAATAAAGCAATAACATAAGGGCTATTACACATTTAACAATAGTAATATACTACAGAGAAGCGAAAAAGAACATGGTCCCAAGAAGATAATTTTATTTCATATATAAATTTATAAGAGTCTCTTGTACCCTTTAGTTCAATGAACAAAATATATACAAAAAAGAGCATATATTTTACCTGCCCATTACAAATTCAGTGTTACATGTTTTAGAAGAGAATGCATTTAATATATTTTATTCTGTCTTGAAGGCAGTTACTGAATCATTTTTCTCCAGAGTAGCTGATTGACATTTAACTCTAAACTAGATTACAGAATTCATATTTTCCATAATTACCTAGGCATAGTTTTTCAAATTCCATTTTTATGTAAAACAGTATTCCGTGTTATTCTTCAGAACATATAATTTAAAGGTCTGCTTTGAAATAACTCCAATAACATTTGGATATTATCAAAGGGAAGTAGGTATTTAAAAGCAATAGTTATATTTTTTTCCCACAATAAAAATATTGTAGATGACAGAATAAAAATATGTCTAGTTTTCCTTTAATATTTAACATATTAATGATATTAATAATGTTGATGATTTTAATTTCTAATTACATATTTTTCCTTCCATAGTGAAATTTTCATTTTCAATGTTTTCATTTTCTTAATATTGTTTTCTGTTAGTACGATCGATCACTTATAATCCCGGTTTTTAAATGATAAATTTTATGGAATAAATTAGAATGCAAATTATATTACATTATATTAAATTCTTATAAACAATTTTATTTTTACTGAGAATACTGAAAGCTTAAATACAGTTAATAAATAATCAAGTTAAACTATAGTTAATAATTACTTTAGAACAAGTGAGTATCAATAAAACCTTAATATGATTGCAAATACCACAATTTACCGAGTAACCTCAGTGACATGGATGGTTATATAACTTTGATTGATAATTTCTTTTGCACAAATATATAATAAAGTCACAAAGAAATGGGAACTAGTTACATATATTTGTTATTTTGAAATAGGTTTTAGTTAAAATAATTAAAGACATTGTGGCAGGTAATGAATTAAATCAGTTACTTCATATTTTAATTAACTATTATGATTTGGATGAGCAAATAATGAATGGTGTTATTTTATAAATGACTAATTGTTTCTATGTTCACAGACAGTTGGAAAAAGAATGCCCACAGCTACAACAGTCCAGGAGGCAACAAAAACTGAACTGGATAGCAGAACAAAGAGTAAGTCTTCCTAGTTTTTTTTTTTTATTACATTCTGGTTGGAGAAAGTTGGGGACACACTACAGAAGTGCAAACTACCCAAAGAATGAATAGACCATAGGTGCATACGCCACCAATCAAGCTGAAAAACAAGAAATCCAAGAAGAAACCAGCATGGCTGCACAAAGATCTCTCTGACAAATTGAAAGACAAAAAGGGCAAGTACAAAAAATGGAAAAAGAGACACACAACTATTGGCCAGAATATGCAAAGATGAAGACAGGAAAACAAAGGCTCAGAATGAACAAAGGCTTGCAACAAAAGTCAAAGATAATTTAAAAAGTTTCTTCCAACATATAAATAACAAGAAAAAAATCAAGGAAACAGTCAGTTCGCTAAAGAAAAAAAATGGCAAGGAAGTAACAGGCAACAGAGAGAAAGCAGAGCTGCTTAACTCATTCTTTGCATCGGTCTTCATGCAATAAAGTAATGAACTAGCAGTCAACATGGGTTTGTTAAAAATAGATCATGCCAAACCAATCTAATTTCATTCTTCAACATAGAGACTAAATTAGTAGACCAGTGAAATACTGTGGACATAATAGACTTCAGCAAGGCATTCAACAAAGTAGACAACAACCTTCTTCTTGATGAGCAAGAAAAAAGTGGGATAGATAGCATTACCATCAGATGGATTCATAACAGGCTGACAAACCATACTCAACAAGTCGTCCTTGGAGGAAAGTAAGCAATGGGGTGCCACAAGGTTCCTTCTTAGGCCCAGTACTCTTCAATATCTTCATAAATGACTATGATGAGGGAATAGAAGGGGAACTTACCATATTTGCAGATGATAACTAAGCTGGCAGGAATAGCTAACACCATAGAAGATAGGCTCTATATTTAAAGTGCTGGAAGAGATGGCCTTTTGAGAGAAGTTTACTCAAGGAGTTAAAGCTGTTTATATGTCACAACAAGTAAAAATTATCATTAATGGTGACTTAACTAATTCATGTGAAATTCAAAAGGGTAGGAAACAAAGATGACCCTTGTCTGTTCTGTTGTTTATCTTGGTGTTGGAAGTTTTGAATAAGTATATTAGGCAAAATGAGAAAGTAATGGGTATAAGCATGAAAAAAGAAGCTTATAAATTGAGGACAGTTGCTGATGACTGGGTTATATTCCTGCAGGACCCCAGAAATAACATGGGAACATTTGATAAGGAAATTAAATGAGTTTGGAGCTTTAACAGGTTTAAAACAAACATTAAACGACTGTGTTGATGAAGAACATGTTATTTGTGATATATTGATTACAAAGTCAGATTTTAAGATTGAGAAAAAGGTGAAATATTTGGGGGTTATCCTGACAAACACAAATATAAAACTGTTTCAAAATATTTATGTGCCTCTTCAGAATGATATTAAAAAGAACTTACAAAAATGGAACGAATTGGATGTTTCTATTGGGTATAATTTCTGTAATTAAGATGAATGTCTTCCCAAAGATGCTTCAGACATGACTAACATGTTTCAGACATTACCAATACTTGCAACTGAAATTTTATTTAAACAATGGCAGAAAGATATTTCCAAGGGAGAACCCAAATTGTTGGGGGCAATATGCTGACTCTGTGAAACCACTTAGAGAGGTCTGTAAAGCACTATAAAGTGGAACATAAGACTAAGTGCAAAGTGCAAAAAAAAGGAGGAAAACAAGAATGTTCTGACCCAAGCCTTGTTCAAATTAAACAAACACAAACTGGAAAAAAGCAAATCTTTTTAATGTGGCATTGGGAACTCTGCGCATTCCCAGCCAAGAGTGAGTTAAGGCTCATTGTTCGATATCAAAAGCAAGCCCTTTCAAGGTTACAAAAGGCTACCAAGAACAGAAGACTAATTACTGATTAAATATCCACTGACAGAAGTTTCAAAAACAAACTGGAGTAAGCAGGGCTTCAGTGAGAACTCTTGAGTCTAAAGAACTTCTTTGCTTCCTGCAAAGAACACATCCCCGAAAGTTGGTTTTTATCTCTTATGGGAGGGCCATCACCTTCCAGCCTTAACTCCTGAGTTGCCCTTGCTGCTTCAACTGATCTTTCCTTCGAACAACCCTGCGTGCATGCGCGCTGGGCACAGGCTCCGCGGGGTCCTCTGCCTCACTACTACTAGACTCCACAAGCTCCAAAGTCAGCTCCCCACTCTCTGATAGTCCTGGCCCCATCCCTGCATCACGTGCAGGCCTTTCGTCTGAGTCCTCGCTATTAGAGACCTCTGCCATCCGCACCGGCTGCCAGCAAACCACAACAAACAATTAGATATAAGCTATTGCCAGACTCTAAGGAAAGAGGGGGTTTGGGTTTACCAGATTTGAAACTGTATTTTGATTCATGTTGTCCGGTCTGGCTAAAAGAGTGGGTGAACCTCTGGAATAAGAGGCTAGTTGATTTAGAAGGTCATGAGTTAAGATTTGGATGGCACAGTTATTTACAGTATGAGAAAATTAAAGTAAATGTTGATTTCAACAACCACATTGTTAGAAGTGCCATATTAAGAGTTTGGAATAAATATAATACAAGGTTCTCTATGAAGTTGGCTCTTTAGGTGTCCCCCCAAGAAGTTTTGTTCAGAAAAGAAATGGTGGTGAAGCTGGACTGGTGGACTTATGATAAAAAAATATCTTTCATTTTTGGTGATCGTATGCTCAAGTCGAGGGAAGAGTTAGAATTAGAAGGTTGTGTTTGCCATTGATTCACATATGAACAACTGAAAGAAAGATTTAAATTAGATAAAAATAATTATGTGATTGATTTTGTTAAAAATGAATTTGAAATTTTACTGTGTGGTAGTGATGAACATATTAATGTTAAGGTTTATAAAGTTATTGAAACTGAATTTGAAAAGTGAATATATAAAATATATGATTCAGTGGGCAAGGAACTTTGGGTATTTAAAATTCACACTAAACTAGAATTTAATTTTTTTAATAAGATGATGTATTACTTGTATTTAACACCAGACAAGTTGTCGAGAATAAATGTTGGAAATGTAAATGTAAAGAAGGGACCTTTTATCATTTATGGTGGACATGTGATAAAGCAAAGAAATATTGGAGTAGGATTCATATTTTAATACAGAAAATTCTTTTTTTTTTTTTTTGAAAGAATTTTATTAATTTTTAACAAACAAACATATACAAACAAAACACAAAACATAAAAAACATAAAATATCTTTTTGGACGGCAGTTTGATCCCGAGTTACATCTTTTTGTACAGACATAAATTCAAGTTCATGCTTACTTTTATATAGCATTCCATTTCTTATTTACTATTTTACATTTTCTATATAGCTTCTCCCCTCTTTTCACTCTCTTAATTCTATTATATTTATTTCATCTCAATTTAAATCATTATACTTATATCCTTTGTCTGTCCTGTTTCAGCTGTCTATTATCTTTTCTCATTAACACAAAATTTCTTCTGTAATGACTGATTGGAGTATAATGCCTTGTCATACTTATCCTTCCCCTAGTTTTAAAGCTTAACATAACACATAATTTTCATTCGGATTCTGCGTAGTACATTCTAAAGATAGACTCAATATTTTAAAACAAGAAAAATTTTTTTTAAATATATAATATAATTAAAACAACAATCCATAGCAATTGAAATTATATCATTAAAATTAATATTCATTTAAGTCTTAAACATTTTACACAATCCTTTCTAAATAAGTATCATGCTTCTATGGGAACACTTATAGATTTTGCTTAGTTACTTCCCCCTATTTCACTTATATTTTAAAATATTATACAATGACAATGTTCCCATTTTTCTTTAATTCTATTCTCTCATATTTGATTTCATTTATTTTATTTAAAAAAAAAATTTCGCTAAGTTAAATTAAATATTTTGTCCCATTTTATAATCATATATTATTCCAATTTTCTAACATTATTTCAAATACAAATACAACAACACAGTCTTATGTACCTTTGCAGAATCTCTTTTTCAGTTATATGTTTTCCCATTATCTTTAAATAAATTCTGTTTCTTTACCTCTTGTTTCAAACCTTTGTAGCTTCTCTTCCCTTCTTTCCTCCCTTGCTTCTCCACTCTACCCTTTTTACCCCCTTGTCTCTTAATCTCCACCCTCTTGTGTATTCCTCTTTTCTGTTGCTTTCTGATGTTGTGTCCACTTTTCACCTTGTTTTTCCCTTTTTTGGTTGTTTTTTTAAGTCTTAAATTCTCCATTCTCTTTCTCCCCTTTCCCCTTTCTTCCCCAAATAAAGTTGCTTGTTCATTAAGGATGGTTTCTTCTTCATCCCAATCTTCTTGTTCTTGTAGTTTCTCATATGTAGAAATTGCCATTTCTAAAAAATGAAAAACAGAGCCAAAAGAATCCTTCCCTTCTTGTTTCTCTTGTTTATATTTTATAAATTCCATTTTCAGTTCATCCATAAGTAATGCCATTGTAAAATAAAAAATAAAAAAATTTAAACGACCCAAATGATTTTAATCATTCAAATAAGAGTTTCCAAAAGTCCCAAAGTCACCAAACAATCCAAATACACACAGTCTATTTCATTTAACACTTTCTTCTTTTTTTCACTTTTCTTTTCATTTTAATGCTTCAAAAAACTTCAAATTCTTTTTGACCTTCAATCCATCTGATAGAGTAGCCAATTATGATCCAAAATGAAAAAAGCTCCGCCTTCTCCTACAGAAAATTCTTAAAGTGAAGATAAAGATAAAACCCAAAACTTTTATTTTGGGCTTAATAGAAAAAGACTTGGGGGGAAAAATTGGAACTCTGATCTTACGTATGCTGATGGCAGCAAGACTACTGTATGCACAAAATGGAAGGATATTTCAATTCCCACCATGGATGAATGGTTACAAAAGTTGATGGAGTTAGCAGAGATGGCTAAATTGACCATTGGGATCAAAGAAAAGAATATATGTACTTTTGTTTCTACTTGGAAACTGCTTTTGAACTTCATGTTTGAAGTGGAAAAAATGAAATTTTGATTTTGGGTTTTACTGACTGATTTGTCATTATAGAAATGGCTAATTTATACTATTATGGATAAGTAAAAAGTTAAGGTTCAGTGTTAATAACTTATTCTAGTGCAACATCAATGCCTTTTTTTCTTTTTCTCCTCTCTTCCACACTTCCCTCTTCCCCTTTCTGTCCTACTATATGATCTTGTATATTTCTATTTTATACTATAAACTAATTTTAAAAAATGGAGATTTTGTCTTCCTCCAGCCCCCCCAAAAGAATATGAACTGAAAACACATATTTAAAGTACATTTTTCTTTTATTACTGTTTATTGAAAGTTATTTTAATATAATTCTAATTCTTGACCTAGCAAGTTTGCTTTCTTTACATTTACTTCTGAAGTTGCTGAAATGTATTGAAAAACACCACTTTTCCTTTTAGTGAAGGAGTATTGTAAAGTTATATTTCCTTATGAAGCACAGAATGAAGATGAATTGACAATCAGAGAAGGTGATATTGTTACTCTTGTCAATAAGGTAATTATATGCTTTTTAAAAAAATATTATTATTTATTGTACGGTTTTCTTGGTTATGTATAAAATTTCTATATTCACAGTAACAGTACACACTCTGGGTACAATCTCTACAATATCTGTTGAATATAGATGATGAATTTTATACACGCAATAGTTATAACAATTATTTTCAATACCTATTCGCCTTCATTTTCACTTATCCTTGTTAAAAATTTTGTGTTATTCAATTAAGCCCTCTGTTCAATTTTATCTATAATCTATTAATAATATCAAACATTATAAACATGTAAACATCACATTTATAACCATTAACCTCCAAATAATCATAATTATTCAATGTTCCTTTTTCAATTACACAAATTATTTCATCTTTGTTTCCATATCCAGATTTCTAACTTCTGCTGCTATTTTCTAACCATTAATAAAATAGTTACCAAATTAAAAAAGTCATCTTTTCCCCATGGGGTAATTATACACATTTTATTTACAGTCACACCATTTTATAGAAAAACACTGTATTGGATGAACAAATCAAACTGAGTAATTTGTTTGAGCATGATGCCTAATATTTAAGGTGGGTTGTTTCAAGAGTTTATATGATAAGAAAATATCACAGTGTCCAAAGTGAGAGAACAGACTGAAACTGGATGAACCATTTCTTTATACATTACAAACAAGTAATTGAACTCTGCCATATGGAATAACATTAGTTCCCAGCTAAGTGACTGGTACTATTTTGTTTTGCAATATGTGTTCCATGTATGTGCTTATGCCCAAAGAATACCCAAATTATACATGTATTAATATATTAAAAATATAATATATGTATAATTATACTTTTTCTTCGGTAATATCACACTACTAACAAGAGCATACAAAACATTTGCTAGACCAATACTTGAATACAGCTCATCAGTCTGGAATCTGCATTACATAACAGATATTAATACAAATCGAGAAAGTCCAGAAATATTTCACAAGAAGGGTTCTCCATTCCTCTACTCGTAGCAGAATACCTTATGCCACCAGACTTGAAATTTTAGACCTAGACAACCTAGAACTACGCCGCCTTCAGTCTGATCTAAGTATGGTAAATAAAATTATCTATTGCAATGTCCTACTTGTCAATGAATACTTCAGCTTCAACCACAACACAAGAGGACACAATAGATACAAACTCAAGGTAAACCGCACCAAACTTGATTGCAGGAAATACAACTTTAGCAACAGAGTGGTCAATGTCTAGAATGTCTACCTGACTCTGTGGTTGCTTCTCCAAACCCCAAAAACTTTAATGTTAGACTGTCTAATATTGACCTCACCCTTTTCCTAAGAGGTCTGTAGGAGGCGTGCATAAGTGTATCAGACCAGCATAATACCACTGTAAAAGAAAAACAAGAAATCCAAAAAGAAACCAGCATGGCTGCACAGAGATTTCTCTGACAAATTGAAAGACAAAAAGGACAAGTACAAAAAAATGGAAAAAGGGACACAAAACTAATAGCCAGAATATGCAAAGATGAAGACAGGGAAACAAAGGCTCAGAATGAACAAAGACTTGCAACAAAAGTCAAAGATAATTTAAAAAAAAGTTTCTTCCAACATATAAATCACCCCCCCCCCCAAAAAAAAAAAAATCAAGGAAACAGTTGCTCCACTAAAGAGAGAAGATATCAAGGAAGTAACAGGCAACAGAGAGAAAGCAGAGCTGCTTAATTCAGCTCTTAATTAATGCAAAAAGAAACTATAGCCCAACCTAGCAAAAACATAACTGTAAAAGACAGACCAGAAATAAAAATTAAAATCAGCAAAAAAAAATAGTAAGAGAACACTCGTCTGATCAAGATGAACACAAATCACCAGGACCTGATGGATTATATTCCAGAGTTCTAAATGGGCAAATGTCATTGCCCATTTGCCCACTGGCAAATGTCATCTCAGAATCACTGTACCACATCCTGGAGCACTGGGGAACTTCCAGAGGACTGGAAAAGATCTGATAAGGTTCCCATCTTCAAAAAGAAAGGGGGGGGGAGCAGGCCAAGGAAACTACAGACCAATCAACCTAACATCAAAACCCAGGAAGGTACTGGAAAAGATAATTAAAAAACAACTCTCCCAACATCTAGAAATGAGTAAAGTATTAAATAGCAGTCAGCACGGCTTTGTTAAAAACCGATCGCCAAACCAATCTTATTTCATTCTTCAGCCTAGTGACTAAATTAGTAGACTGGTGAAATACTATGAACATAATATGCTCAGACTTCAGCAAGGCATTCAACAAAGTAGACCACAGACTTCTTCTTAGTAAGCTAGAAAAAAGTGGGATAGATAGCGACACCCTAGATGGATTCGTAACTGGCTGACAAACTGTACTCAACAAGTAGTCGTTAGCGAGTTTACATTTACACGGAGGGAAGTAAGCAGTGGAGTACCACAAGATTTTGTCTTAGGCCCAGTACTCTTCAATATCTTCATAAACGGCTTAGATGAGGGAATAGAAATGGATACTAAGCTGGTAGGAATAGCTAACATCCTAGAAGATAGGCTCAAGATGTAGATGGATCTTGACAGACTTGAACATTGGGCCCTAATAATTTACTATCAGAATTTAGAACAGCCTATCAAACCAGTTATTTTAATACATATTAAATGTATAAATATTTTGAAGCTCTTTTATTTTAATATTAGTTTCCTCTCTTTTTCTCAAGAGACAATTGGTACTTTTCTAGTCCTGAAAAGTTGAAAAAGCCCATTCAAAAAGAAAGCTGAGCAAACAGGCATAAAGCTGAGTTTATGGACTTCATAATTCAAATATTGACCCTGTCTCTGTTTGACTTTTGTAGCTGAGGACTGGAAGGTGGCCAGCATAACTCGAATTGTTAAGAAGAGTTCATGGGGAGATCCAGGAAATTATAGGCTTGTCAGCGTAACATTTACCCAGGGAAGATAGTAAAATTGCAATAAAGATAAAATTGCCAAACATCTGGAGACACAAAACTTCCTCAAGGACATCCAACCTGGCTTCAATAAGAGAAGACCTTTTATTACAGCTTTTCAAATATGTGAATATATGTGAATAAACATATGGATAAGAAAAAGCCATTAGACACCACCTAGTTAGATTTTCAAAAAGCTTTTGATAAAGTCCCTTGTCAATGACTTCTCAGTAAGTTTAGTAGCCACGGAATAAAAGGGCAGGCTGTCTTGTGGATAACCAATGGCTAAAGAGTATTAAATGGAAATAAATAAGCATTTATCATTATTGAAGTATGTAACTGGTGGATTCACAGACTTCTGTTCTTGGAATGGAACTTTTTAATTTTGATCTGGAATTGGGTGTGACTAATGGACTAATTTGCTGATGACACTACATTGTTCAGAGTGACAAAAACAAAGAGATTACAAAGAATTCCAAGGTGGGATGCCTGCATATTAGGGGACTAGGCATCAAAATGGGAGATGTCATTCAAACTATACATATAAATAAATGGGACCAGAGCTAAGCAGTGACTGATGAGGAAAGAGTAATGGTACATGGTTCACTGAAGGTGTTTGACAATATATATATATATATGTTGTTGGTTTTTTTAAGTTTTCGCGGGTACTTACATGTGTGCTGTTCAGCTTCCTTCGGGTTTTATCCCACGTCATTGTAGTGCTTTTAAAGTTGTAGCAACGTTTCAGCAGAATCTCATCTGCCATCATCAGACTTCTGAATTGAGTTTGTATGTGGGTCAGGCTATCACAGCCGTTGGTTTTAAATTTGAGGCTAGCCTACTGCTGTGCAAGGATGCTTTTTTCTACATCCTGATTGGTTGGGAGTCTTGGTCTGTGTTTATTGGACTTGGTGTTTGTTTGATTGGTGTTTCTTGTTTCTTCTGTCTGTTTTGTGGCTTTGATTGGCTGGCAACACTGTGTTCCTGTATTGGAGACTTTCAGCTTCACGTGAAAGGACGGCTATTATCTATTAGGAAGCTAGGTTTCATCTGGGTGCCTGGTTGGGGTGTGTTTGAACTGGAGGTATCTGAGGGAGTCTGTTTGTGCCCAGGTGTTTGCCTGGCTTGTGGTGTGGAGATCTTTTTATTTGAGAGTGCAGGCTTCCAAATGATTGACAGTCTGGTGGAATCATCTCTTCTTATTCTTCTCTTGGTCTGCCCAATGTATGTGGCCGGACATGATGCACAGGGAACTTTGTATATGCCTTGTTTTTCCAGGTCAATTCTGTCTTTGGGGTTTCTAAGGATGGCTGCTATTTTTTGTCTGTTTTGAAGGCAGTCTTGATGTGATGCCTGTGTAGTATCTTACTGATTTTGTCTGTAGTACCTCTTATGTAGGGCAGGACAGCTGTTCCATAGGTCTGTTGATCTTCTAGGTCTCTATTATGTCTTAGTGTGTTTTTGTGGATCAAGCTGGTGATTTTGTTTTTGTGGAAGCCGTTGGCTGTCAGTACTTTAGTCAGGATGCATAGTTCAGTCTTTATATGTGTCTTGTCTGCCAGGTGTTTGGTTCTGGTGATTAGTGTTTTGGCCATGGAATTTATCTGTGCTGGGTGGTGGTGGGTTTGGGCGTTGAGGTAGCGGTTGGTGTGTGTTTTCTTCTGGTATACGGTGTGTCCTAGTGTGCCATCTGTTCTTTTGTAGATTAGTACATCTAGGAATGGTAGTTGTTTGTTTATTTCCGTTTCCACGGTGAACTTGATTTTGGGGTGTGTGCTGTTTAGGTGTGTTAGGAAATTGTTTAGGTTTTCTTTTCCATGGGGCCAAATCACAAATGTGTCATTGATGTATCTTAGCCATAGTTTGGGTTTCTGGGTGGCATTAGCCAGGGCTCTAGATTCGAATTCTTCCAGGAACAGGTTTGCAATGACGGGTGACAGTGGTGATCCCATAGGGGCTCCTTCAATTTGCTTGTATCTTTGTCCTTTGTATATGAAATATGTGTTGGTTAAGCAGTGTTCTTTTAGTTCCATGAGGTGTTTAGCTGGTTGGTATTTATTTTTGATGATTTCAAGAGTTTCTTTTATCGGGACTTGAGTGAATAGTGAAACCACATCGAAACTTACAAGCAGATCTTCTTGTTCCATGTGTAGATCTTTGATCATTTCTAAGAAGTGGTATGAGTTTTGTACATATGAAGCTGCGGTTTCAGCATGGGGCTGAAGTTGTTTTGCTAAGTGTTTAGCTAGGTTTTGTAGTGGTGCTTCTTTGGAGCTGACTATGGGTCTGAGAGGTATGCCTTCTTTGTGTATTTTTGGGAGGTTGTGTAGTCTGGGGCATTTGGAAGATTTTTCTCTTGGGATGATCGTCTGTTGGATTTCTTTGCTTATGTGGCTGGTTATAATTTTCTTCTTGGTTAATTTTTCCAGATATGTGGTTGGGTCTGTGTTTATAGGTTTGTATGTGGAGTCTTGGAGTAGGTCTGTCAATTTTGTTTCGTAGTCTTTTCTGTCCATTACTACTGTGGCATTCCCTTTATCTGCTGGGAGTATGATTATGCTGTTATCATTTTTCAGGGTTTGTAGCGCTTTGAATTCATCTTTGTGCAAGTTGCTTTTGGGTGGTTTGCTTGTGCATAGGATGTTTGTAACCTGGTGTCTTTTTCTGTCAGATTCATCTCTATTTAATTTGGTTAGGCTGGATTCTACTGCACATATGATGGATTCTGTGGGGATTTTTTTGGGTGCTATTGCATAATTGAATCCTTCGGATAGGACATCTGTTTCTGTTTTGGTGAGTTCTCTGTTGGAAACGTTATATACTAATTGTTTCAAGTGTTGTGATTGTTGGGGGGTTTGTTGTCATGTTCTAATTTCATTAGTTTCTTCAAGAGCTTTTCATTTTTGTAAGTGGTTTCAGTTTCAGCTCTCCAAGTTGTAAGCTGTTTATCTTATCCCAAAGTAGAGGGTGGATTTTGCTGCTCAATTCCAGGTGTAATGCTAGCAAATCTTTATTTAACTGATCCAATTGGAATCTCTTACTGTGGACCTCGTTCCTGAGTAGAGTATATATGTGTGTGTGTGTGTGTGTGTGTGTGTGTGTGTGTGTGTGT
>BLBF01000017.1:46677278-46844133 GCA_015471245.1 Laticauda colubrina | reverse complement strand
ACACACACACACACACACATCTTTAAGGACAATGTGACTGCTTCTGAAGGACATTTGTTGGGAGACTAGTGTACTTCCTAGGGCAAGTTGCTGACCAAAGTGAGAACAGGCTGCAAAAACAAAGCAAAAAAACCCTCAACCCTAAATCTTCACTATCCACCAGTATGAACCATCAATTAACCATGAATTAAATTATACACTTTGACCTTAAAGAATTCTAAACGACAACTTTGTTTTAGAAACCAGAATTGAATAGAGGGCTTATTTATATAAATCCAGTCCTAATGATTAGTCTTCTCTTCCCTACTAACTTGTTAAATTTAGCAATAAAAATTTTTTGATAGGAGGAAAAGTTATTTTGTTGTCACTTTCAAGTCATGGATAATTAGTGATCCTTGCTGATCTATTTCAAGGTACGAAACCACCTGTCAGTAAATCCAAGCTTTGATTTGGTTGGAACTATAGTTTGAAATAATTTTCTTATTCAATTATATTTAGACAGGCAATGTTCTGTACTGCTTAAATTCCAGGCTACCTTTGATGATAATGTATTTAATGTGCCATCAAGTAGTTTTTGAACTATAGAAACCAAATTTATCTTGTGCCTGCATGCACTTTTACACACCAATTTGACTACTTTATCTAGCATGCAGAGTTCCCAACAAGCCATTAGATGGTGGTAAATAAATTGTTTTGAGTATTTATTTTCACCATATACCATAGCGATCAACCATATTAGTTTGTATATCAGATATGTGAATTCCCATTTAGCACTTTGGGAGAGGAGGCAGAGAAAGCTACAAGGTGGCACTAAATGGAGAATATATTTTTTAAACCCCAGATATCCAGACATATATTTTCCATTCCATCTTTAAAATAATCATATTTTTATCGTATGCTTCCTCAAAGGTGCTTTTTTGAAAAGCAACTGGACTTTCTTGGATTTTTTTTCTTTGAAAACATTTGCTTCTCATCCAAGAAGCTTCTTCAGTTCTAACTGGTGAGGAATAGAAAGATTTATATTTTTTGCAGTGATCTGGTTGTTAGCACACTGAGGATTGCAGGGTTAGCTCGGTGGGGAGTTGTGTGGAGGCTTATCTGTATCATCAGAGGCACCCAAATCAGATTGCAAACAGGTGTGGAGAACAGTGGTTCTCTCCATCCAAGACTCCTTTGAAGTATATATGGAGAGTCTTAGTCATCCAGGTCAAGGTTGTCCCAAGAAGGCTTTTTCAAAAAGCAACTGGACTTTCTTGTTTTGGACAGAGAGGACCACTGGTTTGAAAAACCCCATCTGTTTTAAGATTGAACAGCTATCCATCAACTGAGGGGAAAGGACATAACATCACCTCTCTCCTGTTTACAATTGCAACCCTTTCAGCAGTCACAATAAAGTCCCATACCCATTTACACTCTGATTCAGGTGACTCTGGGGATACAGATAAGCCCTCAAGTGATATCAATGAATTTCAGAGCGTTAACAACTGATCTTCAGAGTGCTAACAACCAGATGACTAAATAACATATATCCTTCCATTCCCCACTCTTAAGTTAAAACTGAAAAGTTTCATGGATGAAAAGCAAAACATTTTCAAAGGTAAAAAATCAAGAAAAAGCACCTTTGAGACAACCATGATCTGGATGATTGAGAGTCTCCATAGAATGTACAATGTGCTGATATACAGCCTTTATTATTATAGTTCATTTTATTATCAATCTCTTTAGCTATTACTTATATAACTAGATCAGTGATAATAAGAGTTATATACAGCAGCTAGATTCTATAATGGTGGGTTTACTTATTTTGTAATCCAATGTTTCACAAAATGAAGAATGAGAATGGTAGTAAAATCTTTCATATATTGGTAAGAACAGCACATTGCAAATGGAGAAAATCACAGTTTCTGAAGTAACTTCTATGAGTTTCAGGTCCAAACACTTATACAGAAATGTGATGTAAATATATCCTAACTACTGTTTAAAGATATTTGTCTGTTTATTGTCAATTTGAAAGAAAATAGAATAATTGTCTTTCTATATATATATATGTATGTATGTATATATGTATGTATGCACGTATGTATACATACATACATACACTCTTCTCTTATGTATTATAGGATTGCATTGATGCTGGCTGGTGGGAAGGAGAACTTAATGGTAGAAGAGGAGTATTCCCTGATAACTTTGTAAAACTATTACTTCCTGATTTTGAAAAAGAGGTAGGAGCAGCTTGTCTATTATTGTACAGCTAATTAACTTTTACATCATTTACAAATGTTGCCCACCTAAACCATAATAAAACATTCATTTTTTAAAAAAACACACATTTAATGGCAATAACTGTTAAAACTATAGTTTTATGAAATAAAATCTGCATATTGACATTCTAAAAACAATATCATTTTTTTATATTTGATAAAGATTCATATTTTATAGCATCATTTGCCTATCAGGTGCCACCTTTCCTTGAGCTTTCTCAGGACTCTTAAGACTTTATTCTGTGAAAGCTTCCATAAACTGGACATTTTAAAGAAAATGTCTGGTTTTAAAAGAGAAAACAAGAACAGATAATGGATTTCCAATACATTTAATTTATTTCCATCTTGAAAACAGAACTCTAATATCTGGATATGGTAACACATTATTCTAATGACATTATGCCTTAAATGAGGGGTCCCCAACCACCGGTCCCAAGACCGGTACCGGTCCGTGGATCATTTTGTACCAGGCCGCAAAGCTTGGGCGCCACCATCTTGTTTTGATGACGCTTCCGGGTTTTTGGTTGGAAAGTGCTACTGGGTTTTTGGTTGGAAAGCAGCGTTTGGGTGCTGAAGGAATCCTCGCGCCTTAGTTTCATCGAAGGGAGGGCGCCTTCGAACGAAGAGCCATCCTGATGGCGGTGGAGTCTCGCGTTACTCAGGTACCGGTCCGTGGAAGAATGAATAATCGTGAAACCGGTCCCTGGTACAAAAAAGGTTGGGGACCACTGCCTTAAATGGAAAAAAACCCAGATTTTATGTAGTATATTTCTTGCAAATTTTACTTCTGAGAGGACTATTAATATTTTCTTACTAATAATACATTGCCTCATTGATACCTCAAAAAATCTAAAAAAAATTTCCTTTAATTTCCTTTAGTAATTCTTTGTTAATAATCTTTTATTTATTCATTTTGTTTTACTTTTAGAGACCTAAAAAGCCTCCACCTCCTTCAGCTCCTTTCAAACAAGGATCAGGTAATTTACAGCATCAATAAATATTCTCTTAAATACACAACAAACCATTTGGAGTCTTTTAACATGCTCTCAGCTACTGTATATATACCATACCATGTTAAATGATTAAAGTGCAATTATAAGTACTCCTCACTTAGTGACCATTCAAAATTATAATGGACCTCCCCAGATATATTGATATTCTGACAGCTGCTTCCCTCCATCCTTCCTGCAGCCCTGTGATTGCTTGACAGTTGGCTCACTGTACAGTTATATCAACAGTATAGTTGACTGTTTCTATTATTCTATGGTGATGATACATTTGCCATCTTAAGCCCATGTCACACTGCCCAACGGATGCAAAAAGGACACAGCGGACGAGCAAAATGTTCCATCCGTTGTTATCCGCTCTCAAAAGGGGCAAAAATTTGCAAAACCGGAGCGGATAACACCGACGCGGGGAGGACGCAGGGCGGATGCAAAGCGGATGTGGAACGGAAGCCCAGCAGATGGAAGCGGATTGGAGCGGATGGCACATCCGCTAGGCTTCTGGGGGACCTCAGCAAAGCAGACGCGGAACGGATACAGCGGACACCGAACGGATGAAGCGGATGCACAGAGGAAGCCTAATGGATGCCTGGCGTTAATTGCGCATGCGGGGAGGATGCATTGCGTCAGCCCCGCGGATATAAAGGAAGCAGCTCAGAAGCAGATCGCCATTCAGAGGAAAGACCTGCTGCTGGACGGATTGGCTGCCTTGCCTGCCCTGCCTGCATGTCTGCCTGCCAGCCTTGCTGCCAGCCTTGCTACCAGCCTTGCCAGCCTTGCTGCCAGCCTCCCTGCCAGCCTTGCTGCCAGCCTCCCTGCCAGCCTTGCTGCCAGCCTGCCTGCAAGCCTTGCTGCCAGCCAGTCTGCCTGCCAGCCTTCCTGCCAGCCTTGGTGCCTGCCTCCCTGCCAGCCTTCCTGCCAGCCTTCCTGCCAGCCTTGGTGCCTGCCTGCCTGCCTACCTGCCAGCCTTCCTGTCAGCCTTGGTGCCTGCCTCCCTGCAAGCCTTGGTGCCTGCCTCCCTGCCAGCCTCCCTGCCAGCCTTCCTGCCAGCCTTGGTTCCTGCCAGTCTCCCTGCCAGCCAGCAACCCCACAACCATGCGGAAGCACAGCAAGCCTCAGCCATCTGCTGCTAGCCCTGGCAAGAGGGACAGGGCTACCATCCCGCCCCCTGGCCCTCACTCTGGTTCTGCTGGGGCTTCTGCAGCACGGGCTCGCTCTTCTGGGGCTGGGGCTTCTGCTGCTTCTGCTTCTGGAGGAGCTGATGACAAGCACTCCAGCACCAGCCACCTCCACAGCACCTGCACCCTTCACCCCTGAGACTGAGCGACCAAGAGGAGTGCCAGAGACTCATTTTTGTCTTATAGCTTGTTGTTAATAAAGTCTATTTTTGATTCACACACTTGCTTCATTTCTTTTTTTAATAAAGTCTTGCTGTAAACTTTTAAAAAAGGCTTAAGCCTTTGCATGCTTGTGGGATGGGTAAGGATAGCTTTGGGATGGGTTAGGATACCTGTGGGATGGGTAATAGCTGTGGGATGGGTTAGGATAGCAGTGGGATAGATAAACCTCCAGTGCAAACATAGTGGGACTGTATGGTCCACCCTCCCAGGTGCCGCACCTACGGCCCTTTATTATCAATAATAATGTAATAATTATCCACACATGTCAACACAAACACAACTCTTTATTAAACACCCTGTTCATTGTAGGCCAACCCAACATACATGGCCCAATCTCATCCGTGTGATGAGACAGGCTGAAGGAAGCATCCTTTAAGCACCTACCATCCTGTCTTGCCACTCCACTGCTCCAGCTGGGGAGTTGCACCATTGTCTCAGGAGGTTGTGCTGCTTCTTCGCTTCATGTGAGGCTCCGTTGGGGCCTTGCACATCCTCAGTGTCGATCAGGTTTCGCCCTTGCTTCCATTCTCCAGGCTCCATGTCCCCATTGCCTTGCTGGAGGTCCATGAGCCTGTTCTGCAAGACTGGGTAGCGGGTGCACATGAGATTGTGCAGGATGCGGCAAGCTTCCACGATCCTCCTCACAGTCTCTGGGCAATGCTGCATGGTGGTGAGAAGTACCTGGAACCTGTTCGCCAGGATGCCAAAGGTGTTCTCCACCACCCGCCTTGCCTTGGACAGCCTGTAGTTGAAGATCCTCTCTTCACGGGTGAGGAGTCTGGAAGTGTAGGACTTCATGAGGTAGGTTGTGAGGGAGAAGGCATCATCCCCCACGATGAAGTAGGGCACATCTTGCGTGTCGTTGGCATCCTCTAGGCATCCTCTAGACATCCTTAATATCTGAGATAGGTCCCCTCTGCGAACGTTTTTTCCGTTTTAAACGCTTTGTTTCCGTCTGCATCCGCTAGGCATCCGTTCTGCATCCGTTCCGCTTCCTCCCTGCGTCCGGACAGATGCGAGTTGCGCGGATGCGTAGTGGATGCCTAGCGGATATAGCGGAAGCGTAGCGGATGCGTAGCGGATGCGTAGCGGATGCAGAATGGACGAACTGGATACATTTTCTGCGCAAAAGTTTTGGGCAGCCCAAAAGTTTTGGAGTGGATGAAACGTCCATAAACTGGACAGATGGACGGATAGAGAGGAAGCCAAATGGAGGCAGTGAGTACATCGCGTTTTCGAATGGATGGCAAGGTTTTTTGTCCATTTTACATCCTCTTTGCATCCGTTGGTTCAGTGTGACATGGGCTTTATAGTTAAAGGAACATACTAATAATAGCTATTATTTTGTTAGAGTTCCTGTTGAAATTATGTTCATTTGCTTTTTAAATATCTTGATTTCATTCTAAGATTTTCACTTAGAATTATCATTTACTAGAAATGGAAAGTATAGCTGTTCACTATTTTAATTATGCATTTAATTATTAGTTCTCTTTGTTAAATCATTCACCTATAATATTTCTTACTTTTCCTTTATCATTGGAAAGTTCTGTCATGGAACTTCTCTATTATTGAGCTCAAGTAAATCATGCTCAATTAAATTCAGCATGCTTCTGTCATATGACACCAGCTCATATCCCAAGAAATAAAAGAGAAGAAATATGAAATAAAGTCCTAAAACATGTTTAAAATGTGTAGGCACTGGAAAGAACAACAGACAAACAGCTGTAAATACACTATTCTCTTTATTTTGAATCTTACTTTAGATGCATAATTATGATTATGAGTAAAGGTTCACCCAAACTATAGGCTAATAAATGCATACAATTTATTTCTTACATTTGAATGAATCCACTAAATTTGTGTGGAAGAATGTTTTGAGGAGGCAGTTAGAAAGGGCATTTTTGTATTCTAATAAGCACAGGAAATACCGATTTAGGATGCTTCATATCTGAGTTGTGGAATTACAAAGACTTTTTTCAGCTTAATTCTCTTGCTCTTGCAATAGGGCAATGACTTTAATAATTAGTCAATTTATAACATGAGGCATAAATATGATTATGGATATTCTAGCTTCAGCTACAATAGAGATAAAATAAACTTTGGGCAATTCTGAAATATTGCTGAACTCACTTGTGAACTGACATCCAGTAAGAATGGCTGTGATGGATCATTGTCATATAAGCAAACCAAAGCAGTGAATCTCCTTTTCCAGTTAAGTGCTATTGCAGTTATAATAACTTTTTGTGATTTTTAATTTTGAAATCTACTTGATTTGATATTTACTGTATTTGACACAATGAATCTAAGTTTAACAGAGTTTAATTGAAATTGAAATATTCTTAAATATAAACAGGTCTACATGTGTAATCCATAGAAAACAGCCTTTTAAGCGAAAAACTAATACATTAGCAGAGCAGAAAAAATATTTTTTATCATTTTCTTTTAAAGTGTTTAACATTATGCTTTTTGATAGCTACTACAGATAGAAAGCATGAAATTAAAAAGGTTCCTCCCGAGAGACCAGAATGCCTTCCTCATCGAACAGAAGAAAAAGGTAAGAATTATACTTCTGTTTGAAAACCACCTTTATATTTTAATCTTTCATCCAAAAGACAAGTTGCATTTATGTCTTGTCTTAACTTTTTGATCAGAGACTCCAAAACACTTGTAGAAAAATCTTTGTTGTATATATTTTCTGGAACAGTAATAAGGGAATTCCATATTGTAGTGTGTAGAAATTAACTTGCAAGTGTGACACATAGGCCACCAGTTCCATTATGGCCCAAATTTCCCAGTTGTTTGATTACTTGTAAAATAGTGCCCAAAAGCATCAGCAATGAAGTATGGTTCTGTGAGTTTCTCGTTTGTTTTTTTAAAACTGCATTTTATTTCTCTCTCTAAAAGAAAGTCCCAAATGTTAGATGAAATATAAATAAAGCTTCTTAAGAACATCCAAAGCTATTCCATTATAAAAATTTTGATTCTCCACATATTGATCCAACAGAACTCAGATATAACCATAAAAAAACTTTACTTCCATTCTAAGAAGAAAATGCTGTTGCTTCTGAAGCAATATGGACAATTGATACCATTTGCATTATTATGTAATTGATAATTGTTGGATCAATTTATGCATATAATTAAATTTATTACTTAACTCTGCAAATGGAATAAAACATCACTTCAGGTTGCAAATGAGGTCAGTTATCTGAATTTGAATTTAATGGGCATTCAGACTTGACAGATATCTTTCCTTCCTACTCCTCATTGGCCCATTAAATCATTAAATTCACCCAGTCATTAAATTGTGATTCAAATATTACATAATTACATAATATTTTAGAATACAAGAAAAATGGATTTAAACTATTTATACATTTCAGTTACATTTTAAGAATTTCTTTATAATATTCTTAAATTAGGCAACAGTAGCAAGTTATTAAGATTCACATTATTGTTGAAAATAAAAACTTTGAAAAATTTTAGCACCAGAAAATTAATTCTACTTTTTAAAGTTATAAATAAAAAATCCAATTTGGTTAATAAAAATATACTAATAATTTAATAAAGAGAAAAATATCTGGGTAGTGTACATAGCAGACTGAAGAAAGCAGAATAAAAGAGAAAGAAGTGGAGAAAATCACAAAACACAAAGCTCTGCAAATAGAGACATTATGGTTAAAGAAAGCAAAGTTAGCAAAGATGCAATCTTAAAACATCTAAAGCATTATTTAAGCACCATCAGCATTGACAAAATCACCATTAGTCGATTACTTGGAAGAGTGTACATCCTGCAACAATATCTCAACATAATCAAATAACATCTGCTATCCCAGGTCCTCAGGAAGAACTCAATAGATGGATAAAAATGCCAAATCCAGTCTAAACATCCCACTGTGCAATGAACCATAATTTAGTAAACCTGTCTGCTGCCCAACTCTCAATGACTTTAGGTAGCTAGCTATAATATACTTGCTATGACAGTAAATCAATTGCTAGGGGTTTTTTTTCTTTTTTTGTTGGCTATTGTAGCTATTGCATAAGATTATTTGGCTTTAAAATGTCTTTTTTCTTTTGGATGGAAAATTGATTTGAAGAAAGACCAGAAAGAGAGCAAAAAACATTAGATTTACAGAAGCCTTCTGTTCCTGCAATACCACCCAAGAAACCTCGACCACCAAAAACAAACTCTTTGAACAGACCTGGTACGTTGCCACCAAGAAGACCAGAAAGACCAGTTGTGCCTCTGATTCAAACAAGGTATTTGACCTAATCATTTGTTTTTAACTATAATGATTATCTGTTGTCAAGTTGATATCAACCATTTTTCTGATGCCCAAATAAGTATTATCTCCTAGTGACTGCCTGGACTAGTCTGTGCAGTTTTCTCGGCAAGGTTTTTCAGATATAGTTTTGCCATTGTCTGCTCCCTAGAGCTTTGAAAGAGTGACTGGTCCAAAGTCACATAGTTAGCTTTGTGCCTAAGTTGATACTAGAACTCACAGTCTCCCCATTTCTAGCCTTAAACTTAGAGTCTTAAACACTGCATTAAATTGGCTCTCTCTAATTAACTCATTAATAACCATATAAGATTTTATTCAAGATGATCTGTTGTCAACTTGGTATTTTAGATTTCTCTGTGGTGCATTCATTGTTGATGTTTTTAAGTTCATCCACCTTGCTGCCAGTCATTCTTTTCATTTCTTTCCTTCCATTTCCTACCCAGTATTATAGCCTTCTCAAGGGTGCAGAGTCTTCACAAAATATATCCATAATATGGTAGTTTGAGCTTCATCATTAAACTATAAATGAAATTACAACACTGGTTGATTGAAGTTGAGAAAAATTATCTTAATGCAATTATAAAATGTGCAACTTTATTTCTTATTGGATGTTATAGCTTTTGTGAAATTTTTTGATTGATTTTTTTTTTGTTTGCTTTCTTGGCTATCAGTATTATTCTCAGCTCCAACACCAAGTTCAAAAGCATCAGTACTCTTTCTCTCCTACTTCTTCAAAATCCAATTTGCTCACTAGTAGCATTAAAGGGAAACTCATTTTGGCATAAATCTGATATTTCTAACCTGCAGCATTTGAATATCATTTCCAAAGCCTAAATAGCTACCAAAGATATATTGTGCAATTCATTAAGTACATTAAATATATAATGTAATAAGAAAGTGTTAAAATGAAATCTAATGTAGAGTTATATGTATTACTTATTGTTTCCAGTTAGACTTTTTGTGACATCACAAAAAGTCTAACTGGAAATAATAAGTAATACATATAACTCTACATTAGATTACATTTTAACCCTTTCATATTGCATTTTATATAGTTACCTTGAGGTCAGATGGGCAAATTTAATAAATAAACAAGCAAATAAAAAAATAGCCTTGGTTCCTTTTGGGGGTCTTACAAGATTATTTCTTTAGGAAAAGCAGTTAAATTAATTAAGAAATTAATTTTACAATTTACATAAATACCTTTAACAATTCTTATTAAAAAAATGGCCAGCCCAAACATAGTACTTTGCCACCTGTAATGTAAATAAATAATTTTGATTCACGTTTAAAATGATTCTGGTCTTCCATCATCAAATAAGACCAGCAGAGCTTTTGTAGCAATTAAGATTTAAAAAAAAAAAATTACTTACACAGCCATTTATAGGAGTGTTTATGTGAAATAAACCTACTTCTACAAATAGCTGAAATTTTTTCAGGATGTAGAATATAACCAAATCTGATTGGTTATGGGATATGAACCTTTTTCCTAAGCAACTTCTAGTTTGGTCTGTTTGATAGCGATGATGACATAATGATTACTATATCTACTGTTGCCAGAGGATTTCTGAAATTACCTACAGTGTTTAACTAACAGGATCTGTCTGCCTCCATGAACATTAGGTATGTCTATTATTACTGGTAATATTGTAAAATTTAAAAATGAAATCAATGCTAAATTAGCTTTTTAATATCAAAAAGGAAAGTATCAGGCCTGAAATAATTGACATTGTCAGGACATATTTCTAGTTATTCAATTATCATTGATAAAAACTGTTCATTTTCTTGTAAGTACTGTATAAGTGTTTAAGAACAAAGCCCTTAATTTTTAAGTATAAAAAGGATTAGTTTTATTGGAATGATATTTTTTATGTTGGAGGGTACAGTTAACTTAGTGGTACACACAGGAAGTAGCCTGGGAGGTTTTGAATCAAAAATGAAGTCATTGTTCTTTATTTTATATTGGGCAGACCAAACCTATACTATTGAGTCCAATTCTAATCACCACATTTTAAGAATGAAAATTGACAAACTGGACGATGTCCAGAGAATAGCAGTGAAGGAGATATGGGTCCTGCAAGGAAAATTTTATTTTAAACAGTGAGTATGTTTAGCTTAGGAAGCTAAAACCATATGGAGAAATGACAACTGTCTTCTAGTATCTGAAGGCCTAATATGTGGAAGACAGGTCAGAATTGTTCACTGTTATTCCAGACAAGGTAAAATGGGATTAAATAATTTCATTTGAAATCGTGGGGTAAAAAAATAAGAACTGCTGCATTATGAGGGGTGGGATTGATGGTGACTATGCTAGAGGAATTTAAACAGAAGCCGGAAGCCATCAAGAATGCTGTCATATTAAATTCCCGGTAGCAATAGTACTTACTTAGTATGCCATAGTGTTTTATGGTACTTTCTGAATGGTTTACAAATGTCATCATGTTTGCCCACAACAATCTGTGTCCTCATTTTACTAACCTCAGAAGGATGGAAGGCTGAGTCTACCTTGAGGTCAGGATCAAACTTCTGGCTGTGGGCAAAGCTAATCTGTAATACTGCATTCCAACCACTGTGCCATCATGGCTGATATGATGGAGCATTGGTCACCAACTGGTGGTCCGCGAGAAAATTTTAGTGGTCCACAGAAAATTATTTGCATTTTTAAAAGGTAAAGGTTCCCCTTGCAGATACGTGCTAGTCATTTCTGGCTCTAGGGAGTGGTGCTCATCTCCATTACAAAGCCAAAGATGTCCAAAGATGTCTCCATGATCATGCGGCCGGCATGACTAAATGCCAAAGACGCACTGGATGCTGTTACCTTCCCACCAAAATGGTGCCTATTTTTCTACTTGCATTTTTACATGCATTTTTAGCCAAGATGTCGCTGATGACAGCTGCCACAGTGAAATGCTCTCTAATGGTTTCTTTATTCCTTATTATTATCTGCAATTCACTATGGATTTCATACTCACGAGACCATCTGCTTAGAATTAGGCAATATTTCCTTAAGGAGCAGCTTTCTGATTCTTCACCCCCACCTGTCTTTGCAAACATGGAGGAAATTCTAACCAATTCCCCGATGCTATGGATTACAACAAAGAAAGCAAAGAAACAACCATGTTGGAAGAGGAGACGAGGTAAATGAGCAGGAATTTTAAACAGACTAAGGAATGGGGGAAAAAAAAAACCCTCTCCCTTCAATCTTTCTGACTAATTTATGCTCACTGACGAACAAGATGGATGAAATTCATCTCTTAAATAGATGGAATTCTGATTTTCATAATTCAGCTGTTCTTTGTTTTACTGAAACCTGGCTTATTCCACAAATTCATGGGGATAACACCACATACATCCCAGGATTTCGGACATTTAGATCAGACAGAATTGAAGAGACATCAAATAAAACAAAGGGTGGAGGATAATGTTTATATATCAACAACAGCTTGGTCTCAGGATATAACTATAAGTTTTGTGATGAAAACTTAAGGCCCAGTCCAACTGGCTGACGGATGCAAAACGTATGCATAAAGGACACAGCGGACAAGCAAAATTTCGGGGTTGGCTCCATCCATTGTCATCCGCTCCAAAAAGAGGTGAAAATTTGCATAAATAGAACGGAAAAGAATGGATGTGGGTAGTATGTAGCGGGGATGTTAAACGGATGTTCATAGAAAGCTTAGCGGATGGAAGCGGATGACAGCTCCAAAGGGGTTCTGGGGGAGAATTTCAAAGCGGATGCATAGCGGATGAAGTGGATGCATCACATATGCCTAAAGGAAAGAAAGGGGATGCCGTGTGGATGTATATCGGATGCAAACCGTTCACTGCGCATCCTTTCTATTTCCATGCTACTAACGATGTATAGACGTTCCATGTACCTTTTCTTTCCACCCTCTTTCCATTTTCAGCTGCAGCGGATGTGAGTTGCGAGGATGCCCAGAGGATGCAGAGAGGATACAGCAGACGTTTAACGGATGATAAACAGACATAGAACGTTTGTTGCTGGTATGTCACGGATTTATATCATACACAGCGGAAAGTTCATCCGTTCACAAAGTTTTGTGCAGCTCAAATCTTCTTGCGGGGATGAAATCGCAGTGGATGGATGCTTGACGGATAGAGCGTATGAAACACATATGCAATGAGTACACAATGGATGCATAGCGTTTTCCAATGGATGGCAAGCTTTTTTTAATGTTTTACATCCTCTTTGCATCCGTAAGTGCAGTGGGACTGGGCCTTTAGAGTCTTTACACATCAGCTGCAAGCCATTTACTCTCCATGTGAGTTCTCCTCATTTCTTCTAATAGTTGTGTATGTTCCTCCACAAGCCTGTGTAAACAAGCATTATGAACTCTTGCTGATCAAATTATGGAGGCTGAAGCCAAACACCCAGGTTCCCTTCCTATCATTTTAGGAGATTTCAATCAAGCAAATTTAAGGAAAGAGCTCCCAAGTACAGTATTTCAAGCATGTAAATTGTCCCACCAGAGGCAAAAATACTTTAGACACTACTACACAACAGTAAAAGATGCTTATAGGTCTTTACCATGAGCGGCTGTGGGACACTCAGACCACTGCATGATTCACCTTGTACCTGCCTACAGACAAAGACTTAAAACCATGAAACCAACAATTAAATCAGTGAAAACTTGGTCAGATGAGGCAAAGCTGAAACTCCAGGTCTGCCTTGATTGCACTGATTGGAATGTTTTTGAAGATGCCTCTGCAGATCTAGATCAGCTCACAGATACTGTAATATCATATGTTAGCTTCTGTGAAGACTTATGTGTACCAACAAGGAACCTGCAAATATACAGTAACAATAAACCTTGGTTCACATTTAAACTTAAGCAGTTACATCATTCCAAAGAGGAAGCCTACAGAAAAGGTGACAGAATGCAATACAACCAGGCCAGAAACATTAAGAGAGATCAGAGCAGCAAAAAAGAAGCTACTCTGAAAAGTGAAATAATCAATTCTCAACAAATGAAGCAGCAAACATGTGGAAAACTCTTAAAAACATCACTGGCTTCAGCAAACCTCCTTCCCAGGCAGAAGGAAATCAACAACTAGCAGATGACCTGAATTGTTTTACTGCAGGTTTGAAAGGAAACTACAGCCACCTATCTCCACATTCCCCTCTCAAACACATCAACAACAGCCACGCCTCCTACAACTGATCTCAACTCATTGGGTTCACAACCTCTGGTGATCACAGAAAAAAAAGTGCAAGATCTATTACACAGACAAAAGCCAGGAAAAACACCAGGGCCAGACAAGATAACTTCTTCTTTCTTAAAAGTCTTTGCTGACCAATTGGCCCCCATCTTCACTCGAATCTTCAATAGATCACTAGAGATGTGTTATGTTCTTTCCTGTTTCAAACGTTCTACCATCATCCCAGTGCCAAAAAAACCCTCCATCAAGGAACTGAATGACTACAGACCAATTGCTCTAATATCTATAGTGATGAAAATCTTTGAAAGGCTTGCGCTGTCCCACAACACCTTGAATCTCCAAATACCTACGCAAGGGTCCTCTTTGTAGATTCAGTTCAGCATTCAATACCATCATTCCAGATACTCTTCTAATTAAATTAAACCAACTAGCAGTACCTGAATACATTTGTAAGTGGATCATAAGCTTCCTAACAGACAGGAAGCAGCAGGTGAAGCTAGGTAGAATCATATCCAATTCCTGTACAATCAGCACAGAGTCCCCCAAGGCTGTGTGCTAACTTCACTTCTCTTCTTCCTGTATACCAATGACTGCATCTCAAATGATCCATCTGTTAAAATACTGAAGTTTGCTGATGACACAACAGTGATTGGTTTCATTCGAGACAACGATGAATCTGCATACAGACAGGAGGTTATACAACTTGCCTTGTGGTGTAACCGGAACAATCTGGAACTGAACAAACTCAAAACCGTAGAAATGGTGGTAGACTTTAGAAGAAACCTCCCATATTACCACCTCTTACAATACTAGACAACACAGTATCAACAGTAGAGACCTTCAAATTTCTAGGTTCTACTATATCACATGACTTAAAATGGACACCTAACATCAAAAACATCATCAAAAAAGAACAACAAAGAACATTCTTTCTGTGCCAACTCAGAAAGCTCAAACTGCCCAAGGAGCTGCTGATACAGTTCTACAGAGGAATTGTTGAGTCTATCATGTGCACCTCTATAACTGTCTGGTTTGGTTCTGCAACCCAACAGGACACACAGACTTCAGAGGATAATTAGGACTACAGAAAAAACAATTACTACCCAACTGCCTTCAATTGAGGACTTGTACACTAAACAAGTCAAAAAGAGGGCTGTGAAAATATTTACAGACTCCTCACATCCCAGACATAAACTGTTTCAACTCCTTCCCTCAAAACGACACTGTAGAGCACTGCACACCAGAACAACTAGACACAAGAACAGTGTTTTCCTGAAAGCCATCACTCTGCTAAACAAATAATTCCCTCAACACTATTTTACTATTTACAAAGTGTACACTACTATTACTGTTAATCTTCTCACCACTCCTTATCACCCATTCCTTCCCACTTGACTGTTTCCTAGTATGATTTGATCATTGATTGTACCCTATGACCATCATTAAGTGTTATATGTTATGATTCTTGATTCTTAATGAATGTACCTTTTCTTTATGTATAGTGAGAGTATTTACACCAAGACAAATTCCTTGTGTGTCCAATCACACTTGGCCAATAAAGCCATTCTATTTTATTCTATTCAAACTGCTAGGTTGGAGAACTGGGACAAGTAACAGGAGCTCATTCCGTTACACAGTTCTAGGGATTTGAACCACCAAACTGCTGAATTTTCTGATTGACAAGCTCAGCATCTTAGCCACTGAACCATCATCTCCCCTTTTTTATTTATTTATTGTGGATTTTTTATATTGCACTAAATCAAGGCTCCTCAAACTATGGCCCCTGGCCAGATACATGCAATGAATGTTTGTGTTGTTGTGGAGAGTCTCACCCTTTGGGGTCTTTTTGTGCAGGTCAGAGGGGCAGCAGAAATTCTAACTTGGGGTTTGCATCAGCCTCCTGAGGTGGGACTTTGGGCGAAGGCTGGAGGGAAGTGCTACTGGTGGCAAAGAGCTGGAGAGCCTTGTTTCCATGAGACTGCATCATGGCCTGAAACTGGCTGACTTTCTCAGCCTGCTGAGCCTCCAGGCACTGGTACCTGGCCTTGCATTCCCGCAGGTCTTCCCTCTGCTTGGAAAGCCTATGCTCATAGTCCTCAGTCAGGTGCTTCTACTGAGCCTTCTCAGTCAGATCCAAATTGAACTGAGCCAACCCTTTAGCCAACTCTTTCTCATGGGGGCTGCTTAGCTCCAACAACTGTGTCCTGTTGGGGCCCTATGGAGCCAGGGTGGGGAGGGAGGAGCAGCTGGGAGGGGGGGCAAGTAGAGGCCGGCGAGATGCCCTTCGACATGAGTGACATCAGGTTGGCCATGACCACCCAGGCACATGATCACCTAGCCACACTCACCCCGACAGTCATTAGCCAGTTCATATTAGTGGTCCATGGGATTTAAAATGATGGGTTTAGTGGTCCCTGAGGTCCAAAAGGTTAGTGACCCCTGTGATAGAGGGTTGGACTATATGATCTCCAACATCCCTTTCAAATGTTATATTCTATGATTCATTTCAAAAGAAGACATATTCTGAAAATAAATATTATATCTACCAGTGAAACTGGACTATTTTGCATCATTAACTCAAAGGAAAACATAACAATTCCATACCATACAATCTAGAATGAATCTACTCCTACTAACTAGTATTTTAAGAAAGAATGACACTAATAATCAAAGTATAATAATAATCAAAGTAATCACATACTATAGATAAATATGACTGTTCAACAGATGGGGTGTTTTGTTAAAAGAACTTGTGGTTTTGGGAAGTAAAAAGCCATCAGTTTAGCTTTGTCTGGGAATAAATGGCACAATTTAGAACATGTGAGTGATCCTTTCCTTTTTAAAAAATATAGCCACCAGTTTCTGAATCGAAACTCCCAGATACTAGTGTCTAAAAGGAACGCTAACCTTTTTAATTCTCCCCATTTATACAGTGCAAAAAGCTCCCATTTCAGATGATCAGTAGAAGGGTATTAGTAATTCAAACCCTTAATGCCAATACAAATCATGCTAAAGGTTCTAACAACAGACAAGGGGAGTGCTTAACCATTTTGTTGCACTAGGGCAGCTCATATATTTTATGGCTGAGTTTGCAGAATAATTTTTCCTTCATGTAATATGATTGAGAGAGTCTGAAATTGTTTTTCAGATTACGGACAAGTTATCTTCAGTATCAAGGCACAGCTAATATTTAAGACATCATTTAGATATTAGTGTGTCTAAAATAAGTTCTTTTGACAGGTGTTAAGGAGAAACAAGATAAGGTTAATCCAAGTAGGGTGCTGCTTTATGAGAGATGGGTACTTCTGACAGCTTATGACACTGGAGTGACATAGAGGAATGCTTCTTTCTCCCCGAAGCTAAAAAGTGGGAATGAAGCAATTTAAATGAACATCTCTCTTGTTTCTAACTGCAGGAATGAAATTCCAAAAGTAGATTTGGTGAGCTGTTCTTTGTCCAACACCTTAGAAAAGGAATCCACTGAAAGAAGCAATGACATCGGTAAGTTGAAGTAAATTTCAACTATTATATATTTGATCATATATATGATCTGGTTGCTTTATAAAAAGAGTATTTCTGAATTGTAATCAGTTCAACATATTTATTATAAAATCATTGTATACTTTTATATCTCTACGAAACACAAACAATGTGATACATAATATTCTAAATGTTTGTAATTTTTGCTTAATTGGATACTTTTTTGTTCTTTAAATTATTTTAAAAAACTTTAAATTATTTTAAAATTTATCTTCAATAGCTGTTAGTTCAAAAGAAGTAGTAGAGTTCTGTAATAACTAACTTTGGAATTAAGGTGACTTTGTGAAACATGTTTCCTTTCTTGAGAAAATTAAAATTGTTACTTTTACATTTTTCATAAATTTGCTGTTCTTAAGAAGCGTTCTAAGTTGTAAAGATAGTATATTTAGGCTGGAAAGTGAGGTGTTCTGCTGTGATCACATATCTGTTAGTAAACCAAGTGTCATTTTCATGTGGAAATATTCTAGTATCATCTGCTTCAATCACTCAGTTCTGTAACAACTGGGCTCCAGAAGACATGGTTTTATAAGAGGAGAACCTTTGTATTCTAAATTGTAAGCATTTCTACATAACATTGGTAGCATGCTGTGTTACTTTTATGATACAATTTCTTCAAGAAGCTCATATTGTTCAAGTTAAAATAGGCCAGAAATTAATCATTCTTATTTTGGAATTGTACTTTTAATGTGTTTTTAATAGGCAGTTGTTCAAGTAATAGCTTTTTTTAACAAAAAGAATAATGTCAGAAAATGAAATTACAAAATAATTATGTATTTTAATATCTATTTAATATTCTGCTTTTTGCTTGCTAAATATATACTGAAGTATAGCAGTTTAGGTTCATTTATTATTATTATCCATAAGCCAGCCTTAAATTGATATCCTCCAAGTTACTTGCTGCTTATAAATATTAGCTGTTGATGAAATCCAACAGATTTGTAACATTAGCTTAGACTGAGAAGAACATAGAAAACTAACATGCAATATCATGGTTTTCTCATCTTTGAATTTGAATTACAATAGCAATATTCAGTTAACATAAGTGAAGGTCAGAGTACTAAATGAGAATAATAATGATAGAAAATTAAAACATTAACATTGCTTTTTATATTGTGAAATTGCTCAAAGTCTTTTTGTATTTTGATAAGATTTAGAAATAATAAAAGAAAATAAAAGCCTTTTTTTCAGATACAGAATTATGTACACAATAACAAAAATGAAAGCATGTATGTTGTGCTGCTCAAGGAAATATTTAAAATGGCTAATCACTTGAAAATGGAGAAAAGAAATATAAAAACAGATTAAATTATTTATGAGTAATGTTAGAGTAGAGCTGAGGTCTGAGGGCAGAGGAGATGAAGGTGAAATATATGAGATGTGAGAAATGTTCTCACCACCGTCTTGGTAAATTACTTGGCAGCAATACCATTAGCCATTGCAGCCTGAACTTCAGCTTTATGCAGGAATTCAGCAATGGGGAAATAACAAAATGTTCATTATACCAGCTCATTTCTTAGAGGGGGAAATGAAGCATAGTATTGCACTGTATGTAGTATTGCAATATTATTTCAGTGTGGTATGCAAACTAGAAATAGAAATTTGTTTATGGAAATGTTTTATTTAAATGTCAAATGAATATAGACATTGTCACATGCACACGAATGTAGCTCCCCCCAAAATGCATTTATTTAATATATTTTTCTTGGCGTGAAGAAAGGTGAAAGGTGTCTTGGTTGGATTGTAAGCATTATTTGTTTTTGATGTGAATGTTATATCAAAGGGACTTTGTTTTATCTATGATTTGCACAGCCAAAGTTTTGGGAGGAAAAAACACTGTTAGTCCTATTGTTAAGTATGTGTATAGATCTGTTCCTCTTCTCTCACACTTTTTTTCTTTTCTTTTTCTCTACATTTCCAGTGGTGCCTTTCTTTTTCTTTCCACTCATATTTCTTCAAGCTTTCCCCATTTACATCCCTTTATCATGGGTAATTCTTCTTCACTTGATGATGGTAAGGCTGTTTTGCACCTTCTGTCTGTCCTGTCTTTTTTCAAGAAAGAATGAATGGCATCTACTGCTGCATTCTTGTGACATCCATTTGTTTGCTTTGTTGTAGTTGTAATTCTTTAGTAACTGAGCCATTTTATACTGGCTGGTGCAATGCTTCTGAAAATATTGCACTTCTTTATTATAACATTGTTCCTTAGCAACAATAAAACCTAATTTTTATGGTAGTAAAAATGTGATTCCATCTTTTAATATAAACTAAAATGTTTGCAAGTTAGTCAAATGCAACAGTTTTACAGACATGCATCAGCAATATTTTGAGAATTAACAACATTACAAGGATTCTGTGTTTTTGCAGGAGTCTCTTAAATAAGACCCAATCTGTCTGTTAGTGGATTATTGCCAGAAAGCATAATTTTAAAACTTCCAAATAGGAAGAATAACATCAACTTTCTTACTATCAATTAGTTTGATTTTAGATATCCTTGCAGATTGAGCCAATTTCAAAGGTTATTCTTTCATTAAAGATATGACCTAATCTCTAAAAGAAGGAGCATGAATTTTACATGGGTTAAACAAATGCCAAATAGGATATTAAAAATGGATTTATTTTATAGAATATAAAATTGTGTGTCACACAATGGCACTGAATGAGGATATGCCAATTGCAAGATTAAAAAAAAGTCTAACAGTAGATGAATGTACACACTAGGTATAATTCTGTACAAGGACACCTTGTTTGCCAGCAATGCCCTTGCTCAGAATTGTGGTAGTGTGGTGGCCTAATTTTTCAATTTTACATATTAAATATTTGTGGAAATGATTCGACTATGTTTTGTACCATTGCAAATGGGCCTTGTTCCTGTAGTTGATTTTTATATCCTTTAATTCCTATTTTCTGAATTTACAAGGGATAGGGGGAGATGCTACTTTGGATTTAATGTTGCATTAAGTCTGACATGACAAAGATAGCTTTTAAAGTCAGTACTAATAAAGGAGAACATTTGTAACTCAGGGTTGACATGAGGGGTCCTTGGTGCACTCTGAGCTTGCTTGTTTTCTTGCAGATGTTTCATTACCCAAACTAGGTAACATTGTCAAATGCTAGTAAGGAGTGCAGTTTGCTGTCACTTTATATTTTGGTGGCTTGCCTGTCAGTGTTAGACATTCTTTGGTTGTGCTGTTTGCTGTTGACTTCTTTGGAAGTTTCTTGATTGGGATATTGTTTACTTGTTTGTTGGTCTGATGTTGACCTTGGAGTTAATCTATGTGATCTGGGTGCTGATTGCTGGTGGAGAGATGCTTGGGTCTTTTGTTCCTTTTTTGGCTCGGTGATAGTCTCTTTTGCATAAACATATACATGTTGTTAATGTCTAGGTTTCTATTGATGGCTAATTTGTCAGAGTGCCAGGAATTTAGAAATTCCTTGGCATTTTTGGACTTTTGGTCTAGGATGGTCACATTTTCTCAATTGAAACTATGGCTAAATCTGTCTATAAGCTGTGAAATTAAAGAATTTTCATCACGTCTTGTGACTGCTAGTTGGTATTCATGGGTGCATTCTGCCAGTCTTTTGCCTGTTTTTCCAATTGTTGGAAGACATATCCTTCTGGTTTCAGTTCCAAGTGGGAGAAAAAGACACTGGAAACATGGTGACTGCTTGGGAAGATGGTGGACAGGACCAAATGCCTTGGAGCTCCAAAGTGAAAAAGACAATCACATGCTTCAAGATGTTGGGTGAAGAAATAGAAGGGGCAAGATGCTGAGAGACCCTTGGTTTTATGCCCTCTGTTGGGATTTGAATTTGAGCTTGTATTCTGATTGGTTGTCAGACTCCCATAGGACCATGTGGGGCAACTCTGTAGGCTGTCCTGAGTCCCAGGCTAGGTTGAGCCTTGCTAGATGATGATGTAATGAAAGGGCTTTAGGCAATTCCTATTATGGCTCTACCTGGAGTAGATCTTTGTTTTGTAAAATAGACTGGCCCAAGAGTAATGGCCCATTAGCAAAGATGGAGGGAGCTGAGTTTCTGCTTTTCTTTTTAGCAGAAATATTTTTACCCTAAAATATTTCATTTTCCTAGGAGAGGGATGGGTTTTAACTTCCAACACTATAAAGTGGTTGTTGCAGTCCTTATATTGTTTGTGGCAGATGACTCCTGTTTTTTTTTTTCTGGGATTGTTAAGTCTTTTGGTCTGCTTTGGATGTTTTGAAGGGCTTTAGCTGGCTTGTCTGTAATGCTGATTTGAAGTCTGTGTCAGATTAGGCACTTTCATCTCTGCCAGTTCCTGGAACTACTGTCTCTTTTATCCTTCAGTGTTTTTTTAAATTTACTTGCCTGGCTTTTACAGAAAAAAAATCAAATAATGCCAGTTATTTGGAATTACATTCTTAAAATTTATAATTTGAGTCTTAATTCTGGTTGGGGATTTTCTATTTCTGTTTTTAGAATGAGAGATTACAATCTTTTTCTCTTTTTAAACAAATACATTTTTAAAATTATTATTTTCAACATTATTAAAATGTAAAACATTTCAGGGTAAACACATTAATGCATAATACTGTATATCTTACATCAGATTATAGTGTATTCATCCTAAGCAAAATGAATGTAACAATATCTTAGTAATCATTTAGGGCTGTTTTTCATAGCTTTGTTAATATGCAGCTGTCCTATTTTGAGTTTGCAGAACAGTATGTGGCATAAATGGCTGAGCTCTCAAGAACCGTGCTTTCCCTACAGTTTTAGTGAAGGTCAAGTTAAAGAAAGTATTTGGTCAGTTAAAGAAAGTATTTGGTCAGTTTTTTGCTTTAGTACCAGATGTCAGGAAAAGCATACACCCATTACTCTTCTTAGTGGGAGGTAGGGCTGGGTTTTATCAGAGGGCTAAAGGTGAGTTGTATCAGAGGGCTAAACTGCAGGTTTAGCTATCTGGTAAACCTAATTCTGTTTTTATGTAAGTACTTCGTTCTTGTGCAGTGAAAGTGACATGAGTTTAGCATTATTTTCTGAAAAGATTTGTCTGTCTGTTTATCTGTCTGTCAAATTGATATGGCTGTCCATCTCATGGAAAATGACTCAGAAACAATGGAACAGCACTAACCTGATGTTTAAAAGCCTGATTAAAGGAAAGGTTAATAAGACTTGGGAATGGAATTTTCCCACGTCACATCAGTCCTGCTCTACCTGCTGTTAGTTGTCCAGCTCTCATGCAAAAAGGGAAGACTCCAGAACCTGCCAAACCAAAAAAAACCTCGCGCAAAGCATCTGAAAAGTGAAAGTTTTCCCACCAAGCCATGGAGGTCTCCTCTGTCCCCAGTGGGGAGGGGGGAACTTTGGCCCAGGGACCCCAAGTGCCCATGGCCTACAATAGCAATGACAAAAGTAAAGACGACCCGATGGTAAGTGAAGCCATCTGGTCTATCGCCATCCCATCAAGACTAATAGTGCCCAAGGCAGGGAAGAGGGTGAAGGTAGAAGCCATCATAGACACGAGCTATACCCGCTGCCTGATCAGCCTCCCCATGGCCCTAAAGTTAGGAATCAAGATGAAAATGATGAGCTGACCCATACAATTTGAACAGGTTGATGGATCATTGATAGGGGTAGCCCCTGCCACACTCCTCACTGAACTTGTCTGACTTGAAATGGACTGGTACTGGGAACTCATCTACTTCATAGTGGTGCCAAAAATTATGGAAGCAGTGATTCTAGGACTAGCCTGGTTAGATAAATGGGAGCCCACCTTATGGTGGGAAGTGGGGGAACAGGACAGAAACCTAAGATTATTCTCAGTCAAGATCATTTCATCCTGCACCTGGACAAGGAGTGGTTAGAGGAATGTCTTGAATTGGGACAGATGGTGATTGGGCCATGAGATGGACTGATGGGTGTAGAGTGATAGGTATTTGATTTTAAATTACCAAGGGAAAACCTGAAAGCCTCAGATTTGGGGTTCCCCAGATATGCCAATATGACAACTCTAATAGAATGGAACTTTGAGAAAATACTTGTGTTGGAGCTTTTGGAGTTGGAGTTTGTTTTTTGGAATTTTGACATTAACCTGAATCTGAGAATAAGAATGCTATTCTGTCTAACTATATCCACACTCTGAATCCTCCCTCCCAATTTCCCAGGCACTAGAATGTGGCAGCTTCTGCTTCTTCTATGAAAGCTTTTGAGGCTAATATAGCTTCAAGGGTGACAGTAGGGCCCCTCCTTCCCCCCAGTACAGCTACAGGGAAAGCTGACTTATGGCTAAATGTCACTAAGTGAAACTACAAAGGTAAAGCCATGTCAGAGCAGACCCCAGGGATGCACCAAATCCCCAGAGAGTACCGGGACCTAACAGATGTCTTCAGCGAAGAAGAATGCAATGTCCTACCATGCCACCACTCCACTGACTATGCCATTGAGTTTGTGCCCAAACTACCAAAAATGGACTCCATGACCCCAAAAGAAATGACAGAACTAAGAGAGTACATTGACACTAACTTCGGGAGGGGATGTATGCAACCAGCAAAATCAAGGGTAGCTGCCCCAGTCCTATTCAAAGAGAAGACAGATGGGTCGATGAGGCTATGTGTGGATTTTAGGGAAATTAACAGAGTTTGTATGTACCCATTTCCCCTCATGAAAGACCTGCTAGCCCATCTAGCAAAAGGAAAGGTGTTCACTAAGCTAGACCTGCGAGAAGCGTACTACCAAATGCAGGTTAAGGAAGGAGACAAGTGGGAAACGTCATTCAATTGCTTCCAATTTAAAGTAATGCTGTTTGGCCTCCAAGGAGCCACATGGGTAAAAAGGGGAGAAAGGGGAAACTTTTACTTTTAATTAGGTGAAAGCTTTGGGAACTTTTAGAGTTGGCTTTCACCACTCATGCCAATATGATGTATCCAATAAAATGGTTCTTTGAGGAATTTTCCTGCCTCAGAGTTCTACTTTCTATGGGTACATTACTTGGAACACTGAAAGGTATATGCATATTTATTTATTTAGTCATGTTTATGTGGTGTATATTGGAGGTGGAGATCCATTGAGAGCTGATGCAACTAAGTTTAATTTTAATGTATGCCGATTAGTGTACATTCACAAAGTGACAATAAAGTTATTCTAAGTCTAAATGTCAGAAGATCTTTCAGGAGAATAAAGTAGAAAAAAGACAGGGAATACCTCATAATGTTAGCAGACTTTAACAGAATAATAGAGCTGGAATGGACTTTGAAGATCTTCTAGTCCAACTCCCTGTTTAAGTCGAAAATCTTATAATATTTCAGACAAATGGTTGTCCAATCTCCTCTTAAATATCTCCAGTGTTGGAGCATCCACAACTTCTGGAGGCAAATCATTCCACTGATTATTTATTCTGTCAGGAAATTTCTTCTTAGTTTTAGGTTGGTTCTTGATTAATTTCCATCCATTCCTTTTTGTCCTGTCTTCAGGTGCTTTGGAGAATAGGTTGACCCTGTCTTCTTTGTCACAGTCCCTTTGATATTGGAACATTGCCATCATGTCATCCTTACTCCTTTTTCATTAGATCAGCCATACCCAATCCCCACAATTGTTCGTCATATGTTTTAGCCTTCAGGCCCCTCATCATCTTTGTTGCTCTTCTCTACACTCATTTTAGAGAACATGTTTTTTACCAAAATCTGATGCAATATTCCAAGTGTGGCCTTAACAAGGCATTATAAAGTGATAGTAACACTTCATGTGATCTTGATTCTTTCCCTCTGTAAATACAGCCTAAGATGTGTTTTTTGGCAGCTGCAGCACACTGCTGGCTCATATTTAAGTGATAGGCCACCAGGCTTCCAAAATCCCTCGCAGTTACTACTATTGAGCCAGGTACCACTATTCTATACTTGTGCATTGGGTTTTTCTTGCCTAAATGTAGAACCTTACTTTTCTCAACATTTTGTTAGGTAGAGCACAGTGTTCAAGTATCTCTCAACTGGAAACTAAAAAGACCAAAGGAGTATCAAGATCCTTCTGTATCTTGAGCCTATCTTCTGGAGAGTTGGCCTTTCCTGCCAGCTTGGATCATCTATAAATTTGGTGAATTCCCCTTCTATCCCCTTGTCTAAATCATGGATAAAGATATTAAAGGGTACTGGGACTAAGAGAGAGACTTGGGGTACCCCACTGCATACTTCCTTCCATGAGGTTGCAGTTTCTTTAAGAATTACATGTTAAGTATGGTTGGTCAACCAGTTATGAATCCATTTAGTGGTGATGCTGTCGAACCCAGATTTCTCTATCTTATCAAATACGAGGTTGTGGTCTACTTTATCAAATGCCTTACTTAAGTCCAATTAAATTATATCAACAGCATTTCTTTGATCCACTAATTTTGTCATATTGTTAAAAAATGCAGTAAGATTTGTCTGAAATGTGTTTTTGACTAGCCCATTTAGCTTCTGGTTATGAATTTGCCTCTAGGTGTTTTCAGATTTGTTGCTTGATAATTTCTTCCAGAATTTTCCCAGTACTTGTGTCAGACTGATAAGTCTGTAAATCCCCCCCCCCATTTTTTTGGAAGATAGGAACTACATCCGTCCTTTTCCAATACTCTTGGAGTTCCCTAGTGCTTACAGGGAGGGCATACTCCAGGTTTCGTATTCTAAATGTCATCTTGTACAAGCTAGGAAGCATGCCTTTTCTGTGGTTATCCCTCTTCTCTGGAATGCTCTCCTCTGGCATACCAGTTTCCAACTCTTGTTACCTTTAGGAAAGCCTTCCTTCCTTCCTTCCTTCCTTCCTTCCTTCCTTCCTTCCTTCCTTTTTGAGAGAGAAAAGCTGGCTCAAAGTCACCAAACTGGCTTTCATGGCTAAGGCAGGATGAATTCACAATCTCCCACTTTCTTGCTCAGTGCTGTAACCATTACGGCAAACTGGTTTTCAAGTGTTATGGCTCCGAGGCATTAGGAGCCAGTTTAGTGGAGTTACCTTCTGCTGTATAATTTATATATAGTATTCTCTATTTTATTTTCTTTTATGCCATCCAAAGTCACACCATTTGAGTCGGGTAGTCTTATAAATCTTTTAAATTAAAAGACTACATTAATACTAACAGCATAATAACATCTGGATGAAATACAAGAGATCCAGAACAAACAAGTATGAGTCAGGCTATACTTGCGGATTATTTTGTGTGTGCCCTGTCAGTCTCAGCTGGCAAATTGTGACAGTACCAAAGCAAAATGTTTCTTGAAGGATATTAATTTAACATCAGAGGTTCATCAGCAAGAAATTTAGAGATTCTATAAATGCATTTTTTATATTAACTTACCTTTGTAAGAATCAGCTTATAACTTCATTATTGGGCAAAAACAACAGTGGCAAGATTTTGGTAACAGATCTACTGTAAGTAAAGAATTATGGTTTTTTTTTGAGAAAACAGGAAACAATTGTATATCCTAATTAGACATTTTCCAAATTGATTTGTTGAAATTCTACTCTATTTATTATACTATATAAGAGTAGTGGAAAAAGAAGTTAATGGCAATAATTGCAATTTTAAAGTTAAAATGTGAATTCTATTTGCTTTTATATTTTTTAATGCTTGAAATTCTGAACTATTTCTCATCACTGCTTTTAAAATGCTACTAAATTAATAATCTTACTGCAGTGTTAGATTTAAAACATACGTACATGTGCTTCATTATAACAATTATTTTTAAACATCTACTTAGGAATAAAACTGAAAGTATATCTTATTTTATCTATTCTTAATTTAGGTGAAATCTTGTTTAATAACTCTTTTGACACCTCTAAATAAATTACAACTCACAACCACAATTGAGCCCAAAATCTCCATTGTTAAGAAAGATAATTTTTAAGAGGGTTTGCCCCATTTTACAATCTTTCTTCCTATAGTTGTTAAGTGAATTACTGCAGGAGTTAAGTTAGTAACATAGTTATTAAGTAAATATTGCTTCCTGTTTGACTTTGTCACATGACTCCAGTACATTGAAACCATCATATATACGAATCAGTTGTCAAGCATCCAAATTTAGATCATGTGACCACATGGATGCTGCAATGGTCGTAAATATGAAAAACAGTCATGTCACTTTTTTCAGTGTTGTTGTAACTTTGAACGGTCAATAAGCAAATAGCTGTAAGTCAGACTACCTATATTTAAATTAATTTTCACCTATTTTATTATCTAATGGTTTTCAGATGTATGATGTGTAGCATTAACTAAAAACCAAACAGAAATATTTTCTTTAAAGTAAATAAATACTTACAGATGCTGCCTTCTAGTCTCAATTTGATAATATCAGACTAATACAAAATAATATGGAAATTAAGTTTTAAAAGCTTCATCATAGTATTTGTAATATTAATATTTCTTCCATGTTTCTTTAAGATTTGGAAGGGTTTGATTCCATAGTACCAGTTGCAGAGAAGCTCAGCCATCCAACTACTTCAAGGCCAAAAGCTACTGGCAGAAGACCTCCGTCACAGTCATTCACATCTGTAAGTAACATCTGCATATTTTTACTTCCTTCATAGTGTTCCTAATTTTTTTTATCCACAATACAAATAATTCTCAGTTTACAAGGGTAATTGGGACCAGAATTACTGTTGCTAAACAACACTTGCATACAGCATAACATCACATGTCTGAGCCGCTTAGTAACTGCAGTTCTGGCATTTTTGGTTATTTTTGTATTGTTAAGTGAAGACCACATGAATAATTAAGTAGAGAACTTATATGACTGCAATATCTGTCTTCCTACCAGTTTCCCAAATGATTTTGTTTGTGGGAAGCTGGCAGAGAATGTTGGAGATTACAATTAAATGACTGTGGCTTGCTGTGATGTTGTAACTGTGAGCTAGGTACCGAAGATCTGGATCAGAATCACATGACGACAGGGATGCTGTGGGTCATAAATCCAACTCTTTCAGTACCATCACAAGTTCACACTGTCACTGAATGAATAGACCAAGGACTATTTGTAGGGATTACACTAATTTTCATCTATTATCCATCTCAAAATTGCCAAGAGTTCATGTTGTCAGTTTTTAACAATCATGATCTAAGGCAGGAGTGTCAAACTCAGTTCATTGTGGGCCACATCAGCATTGTGACTGTCCTCAGAGGGCCAGAAGGTGGGGGGATTGGTCTGGGTGGTTACAGCCAACTGAGTTTGCCCAGGGGCATGGCCAGCTCAGTATCACTCACATGGACTGGGCACTATTAGGGAGGCAATCCAGGAGTCTCTGGTGAGTAGAGCAGTGGGAGGGAGGCTCGTCCCACAGGAGGTGAGGTGAGGTGAGGTGAGGTAATGCAGGGGGCAGGGTTGGGATGCTGCCACCTTGAGGCAATGTAGGGAGTGGGGGGGGGGCTGGTGCTGGAAACTGTCAGACATTGCACACTTGCCGCTTTTTGTGCTCAAGGGTCAATGTTTTCCAGCCCCTCAGCTGGTGCACTCTATGGCTCCAGAGCCTGCTCCACTGGGCTCGCTGTCTTAGCAGTACGTGCAGCAGCAGGCAGAAGTGTGGGGGGGAAGCATGTGATGCAGACCACTGGATGCAGACCGCTGGATGGTAGTGAGTTGATGGGAGCAATTAATAGTTGGAAGGCTTACTCACATCAGTATCTTACCACAGTCAATGTTAGTAAACATGCAGCTAATAGAAAATTATGTGCTGTGTGACTAACAGAGGATTATTTTTGTTTTCAGATTAATTACAACAATACTAAAATGTTATAGAGTAAGTGCATATTTTGAATACTTGAAAGTAAAAGAATATATTCTTTTATTTCCACAGTCTTCACTTTCTAGTCCTGACTTTTTTGATTCACCAAGTCCTGAAGATGAAAAAGAAGAACAAGTTTCCTTACCACATAAAGTAGCTGAGCCATTAAAGAAAGCAAAGACTGTTACAATTTCACTTGTAAGTTACTTAGGTTACATGTAACATTCAACAAGGATGGTACCATTATGTTATTATTTTATAGACAATAATGTTAAATGACAGCTGCCAGTTCTTTAGTGGTATTGGCCTTCATGTGCATTAGGTTCTTCCCAAGAACTTAGGATGTCTTAATATTTTAGCATACTATTTGTGTAGATCCAAATACTCTGCCCTTTTGTAACTGATAGATGAAAATTTTGTCAATATGTTAATTTTCTAAGTGCCATCCAAGATTTTTTTGGTATGGCACCCAGTGTCCACTGGGACCACCACAGGCGATTTATGCTGTAATTTTTCAATTTCAATTTTCAGATTTTTATACTTTGTGATCTTCTCCAAGTCTTTTGTTTTCTATTCTACTATTCTCCGCTATTTCTACATCAATTATCAACACCTTCTTCTTTTCAATCACATTTATATCTGTTGTGTTATGAGAAGACATTATAAGTCTTTGTTTGGAAATCCCTAAATGTTTTAACCTGCTCAGTTTTTATTTTTTCAACTACATGTTCCCACCAATTTTTCATTACTGGTAGACTAATATTATTGACCAGAGTGACTATTGCCTTTTTGGACCTATGTCCAAACTTTATTTTGGTTCAAAGGGTAGCTTAAAAGAAAAACCCCAAGGCCATCCCTTAATTTTTATTTCTATGATAGTGTAGAAACAAGAGTTATATTCTTTTTTCATATTCTCATTTTCCCCTTCCTTTTTGGCATTCTTTTGAGACAGAAAAAGCAATTCAGAATGAAGTCTGTCCAACAGCATTCTCATAGCTGATTGTCTGGCTTAAAATCATGCTTGCTTGTTGATAAAAGAATACTTAAAAGATTTGAGAAAAATATTCTTTTTCTTTTATGACCATCAAATGTAACTAAAACAAGACACAGTTGGAAAAGTATACTTTGCTGATCCAAATATATGTTTCCAAATGTTTTGTTATCTTTTTCACAGGTGTCTGATAACAAAGCCTCTTTGCCTACAAAACCAGGAAGTTTAACAAGTGGAAGTTCTTCATCCTTATCTTCTTCAACTATACTTCATCCAGCTTCAGGTCACAGATCAAATTCTCCTTCTTTGTTCAGTACTGAAGGAAAGCTAAAGACTGATCACTCAAGCCAAGGTGAAGCAGCTTTGGAAGAACTAAGGTCACAAGTTAAAGAGCTACGCACTATCATTGAAACAATGAAAGACCAACAGAAGTGAGTGTTCCAATGTTTTTCCTACAATATGGGTTTTTGTTATTGTTAATTCCATTAACTTTATCAATGAACTTGTTCAGATGTATCTTTTTCACTTAGGCTGTTAGATAAAAATGGAACTGCAGGCAAAGACTATACATTTAAGGTTTTCAAAGCTGAATCCCATAGCATTTTTTTGGTCTGTTTATTTATTAGAGTTTTGTATTATTGCCTGTATTACACTATGATTTTACGCAGCATCCAAAAAGAAAACCCAAAGCTGTACTTAAGTAATGCAAAATAGCCTATAAATAATATACAAAATATTAAAGGTGAAAAATAAACAAACAAATTATGATTTAATCAGTGTATTTCAGATTTTGTCATATCTCAACTTGTATCCAACATCTCTGGACAAAACTGAATGATGGAGAATGTACATTATTAAATTATATCAAATTAATATTATTTTATCATTATTGTAATTACAAGTGCAAGACTGTCAGAAAAAAAACTTTTTCCAACCTGGGATCAACTATTTTACTTTAGAAAGTAAATTAGGCACTTTTCCCCAGCAATATTTTTATATACAGTATGTATTTAATTACAGTATCCTCAAATGTGCTGATGTATATATCTTGTACATAATTGTTGCCATTTTTGGCTACCTAACAGCATTTGCAATATGAATTAGTCTTAAAGATTAAGGCTGAATTTAAACATTGTTGATGGAATTGAAAGAAAATGAAATTTCTATTTGCCAGTTTTTCAATATGTACATAGAATTGTCCTAATTCCCATAAAACACTTAGAAATCAGAAAGTTGGTTAATATTCCTATTTACTATAATTAATGATACATGTACACAAGAACCATGAATAGTTCAGAATGACTAAAGCAAATTTTGTATGTTTTTTACATGATCTTAAAGGGTTTTAGTGCTTATCATCATGTCTGATTAGGTTCATAATTAATTTAGCCTTTATTGAATATAGTAATAAAAATTCTAAGTTGTGATTTCTGCAGTAAATGCCAAGTAAAGACTGAAATTACACTAGAGAAATTATATTTTAGAAAAAGAAGTAAAAAAAATTATAACTGGTATAATATAGTTACATTATAACTTACATTGATAAGTATTGTTAACAATGCATGCCCCCTCCCTTCTTGAAAATATGGTCATTAAAATTTTGTGGGTTGTTTTTTTTTTTTTTGCTAGAAAAGAAATTAAGCAATTGCTGTCTGAATTAGATGAGGAAAAAAAGATTCGGCTACGGTTACAGGTACTTGTATATAAATGCATACATTAATCAGCTTTATAACTGAATGGATTTTTAATGAAACCTTGTATCTCATAGTCCAATAAGTGTTGTATAATATGAAACAAATTCTAATATATAGGAAAAACAGGAAATAAACAGAAAAATATATTCAGAGTATTTTCTCAACATTAACAAGTTTTACAATAGGCAAGAATATATTATCCAATTTAAGACTGTTTTATTCTCTTTCATCTTTATATTATTTTCTAACCAATATGGCTGTTTTCTGCATAGAGAAAATATGTAGGTGTTTTATGTGTGCTTTTCTGGATAGGCAATAATAACTTTTATAGACAGTTTGTGTGGAAAACAGAGCATGGCAAATATTTTTAAATTTTCTTTCAATGTTCCCTTTCCAAGCAACTCCTTCGAACTAAAAGAGAAAAGAAAAATCTAGCCATTTATATCTTGTGTCAGATTTTCCTTAGTCTCTCCTAAAACTTTCAATATTTTTCTGATTTAAGTCAAACTAAAATAAATGATTTTTCCTTGTGAGTTCCTGTTTTTGATATTGTGTCAGTTTATACATATTGATTTGATTCCCTTTCTTTATAATTTCTCAGTTTAAATGGAAGATGAAGAATCAGCATATTGGACTGAACAGTGAATTAAGAGTCCAAGTGCTTGATAAAATAATTAGTTGCATATAATTTAATCTGTGTTTCTTCTTTTTAGATGGAAATTAATGATATAAAGAAAGCTCTTCAATCAAAGTGAATTCTAGATGGATGTATTAATTCATAGTGACAGAGATTTATGCCCCAAACAAAATAACCTTGTGCCAAATGATTAAAAGATCTGCCTACATTTCTTTGTTTGGACAACTAGCACAAGGATTGAATAGCACAACACAAATTCCAGTGAAGAACAAAAATTTCTATATGATACACTTTTTTGAAATGACACTGGTTGTGACTGAATTTTTTCTTATTGTGCTAAAATCTTCTCTGCTTCGCGTTCACAGGCAAATTGAAAACTCAGGCAGTTTAGTTCATAATGGTACTATTTTAATGATATTTTCCATAAGTAAATTGTTTATCAGTTTACAAGTTTCATGAGTTTGACTTTTTAAATTGTCTTTTGTCACAAATTCTTAAAATGTTTGTATTGCATATATCCAGAAATGAATGTGGATATTGGGTGAGGGTATTTGTTTCTCTTAAAGCAGCTTAATGTGTGTTGTTTTAAATACAATTATTTATGCAATCTTATGTCCAAAAATTAACTACAAGGTGAATCTTAAGTTGTGTACAAAGAATATATTTAAAAAGAAAAATCTGGTCTTTGCAATGATTTGTGCCTTCTTTTGCCAAACACGGATTGGAACTAGTTGTAGGCCAGATTTTAAATGTAGCTATCACAATGAGGCCTGTCTATCCACTAGAGGTCGGTCTTTCAGCATATTAACTACTTCCATTTTGATCTGATTTGATTCAACTTAATGATTAATGATGTAATAACCACACTGAGTTTGAGGCAGCTTTATTTTTACTAGCATTGCATTTTATGATTATTCTGAGAATTCACTTTGCTTACTGTCACTCAAACACCCACTTTTATCTCCACTTTTATCTGCACATCTTGGGTGAGCAGAACATGCATCATCTAAGAGAAAACAAGGATAAAATAAAAATTAACAAGATAAAATTATATAATTATATGCAGAGAACTATGTGATATTAACCTCATTTAAACATTTACAAGCCTAAAAATTTGGGGTGAATGATTTCTATAATGGCATCTTACCAAATGACTTATGTCAAAGCAGTGTTTACATCTCTATACAGATAGTGAAGATTTCAGCTTTTAAAGGCAAAGGAATGTATATGTGTTTGCATAATATATGTGCGATCTCTGAAAAGTGCTTGTAAACAAAATTATAGCTGGATTTCTTATTTTCTTAGTACATTAATAGTGCAATCCTGTGCATGTGTATGGGAATGGGTTTTGTTCAATTCAGTGAAATATATGATCAGATAATGGTATGTAAGCTTGCAGTCTGATTTCACAATCCTAGTACCCTTACTACAAAATAAATGTTAAAACAGTAAGACTCACATGTAAATAAGCATGCATAGGATTGCACTGAGTGTTGTTGAATAGCTGGGATATGTGTCCTGCTGAAATATCCATCTTTGGTTATATAATAGAATTCTAGTATTTATCTTTTTACAGAGTTATGAAGTTTACACAAAATATCACATGGTGACTTTATCAAATATAAACATTTAATATTTATCATTTAAATATCTACATTTAAAGTTGCAAACTTCTATTTGTTATTGGATAGGAGTCTTAAAAGTATTGTCATGACACCCAAAAATGTCCTACAATTGTGTTTATTAATAGTTTCATATCAGGAAAGAACATTCAGGCTAGAGATTTAATAATGCATCCAAATACTTGTATCAGTCATGTATATTTTATTTTATTATTGATACAAGCACACTATAAAAAATGTGTCACTGTGATATCTTTCAGGATTTTAACATTACATTAGGATTTCTGTATTAAAATGACCAAATCATCTTGATGAGTGTTTTACATTGAAGCATGAAAGTAAATCACACAACTAATTTCTTTGTCCTCACAGCATTCATTAATCATTCATAATTAATTAATCATTCATTAATCATTCATAAATCAGTGTTAACCCTTGTTTTTCAAATCAAACTTGATTTCCAGTCATAACCTAGGAGTGTAGGATAATGTGCTACAACAAAGAGATCAAAGCAATGTTTTGAGTTATGATTTATAGACACTTGCTTAAATAATTAAAATGGACAAAAGGCTGCAGAACCTTGAAATGCCCTAAGTTCATGGTCGTGGCATTTCTTTATTGGCATGCCATTCTGAATGTTTTCATGGAAATAAGTGTTTTTACATGCAAATGCATGTGTACCAAGCTGTGGAAATTGGTGGGAAAGATTACTAAACATACTGTGAGATGGAGGGCTGATGAGGCATTATTATTGCAGCAAAGAAACTATTTTCTTTTGAATCAGATATTGCTGTCCTAATGTATATTTAGGAGGAATATTTGGTTTCTTTGTGTGTCCTCATCATTCTCCCTTGGATGTAGTAATCTATGTGTCATGGAATGTACTTGAGTGTAATTTCAACATGGCAGAAACTAAAAATATGAAATATGTTGGGTGTAATAATATATTTATTTTAAAAAATAAATTTAAATAAAGTTTTTGTCCTTGTTCTGCATGTGAAAAGCAGCCCCAACATTGCCATTCAAAACCCAAGTGCAGCGTATAACCAGGAAGAAGTTGCACTACTGCTATAACTCAGATGCCAGTGTGAAGTGGACCCTGATTGTCTGGAAGCGTCTCTTGCATGACAATAGTCACTGAGCCTGAATCTAAGGCTGAACAGGCTCTGCCCCAGTTTTCCTATTAGACCTTTCTAGTTCTCTTAGAGGTTTTCTAGCAATAAAGATGTATAGCTATTGGCTTCAACATTGTGGGAATCCAACATGAGGACAAGTAGTGTTTCATATATATATATATATATATATATATATATATATATATATATATATACTTGAAATCGTTTAATAGGTTTCTGATTTCATTCACTTGAAAAACTTACTGTGAATTGTTACAATATAGATTCAAAGATAGAGCCTTGAAAACTAAAATATTTTAAAATCTTATTTTAAAAGAAAAAATGAGTTCAGCGTTGATTGACCTGAAATCAGGGTTCTAATTCCTTTTTCCTCTTCCTGTTATGTTGGTAAATTGTCATTTTATAAACTTGTATTGAGAAGTCCAATGTATTGTGATTTGTAAAATAAGATTAAATGAGATTTTATGGAAATTCTTTGTTCAGTGCATTGATTTTTTGGGGGGAATTGGAATATTTGTTTCACATATTTACAGATGGAAAGTATTTTACAATGAAATTATATTTTCAAGTTTTTAAAAGAAGTTGTCATTTCAGACCTGTGAGTAAACATAATTTTGGAAAAAAAGTTTCTTTGAATTGACTAAATTGTGTTCAGAAGACAGAAAGGAGTAGTTAATGTTAGTTCCATTTATTCTTTTATTTCTTAATTTCATATTTAAATTGTTGTATTATCTAACAGAAGAAAACTTTACATTGATTTTATCACACGCAAATATTATTTTAGTTTCTCTAGATTATCTTCCACTTTTATCTTCCAGATAAAACAAGTCAAAATATTATTCTGCAATCTAAATATTGTTTCTAAACTCAGTGTAATATGTACCTAAGCAAGTGTAACTGGACATGCAGTCACTAAGTCAAGATATCAATGAAATAGTTGTAGGTATATGAATGGAGATGAGAGATGGGTAATTGCTTTAGAGATAGAGAGGGGGGAAGGGAGAGATTGATTGATTGATTAACTAACCTATAGGCTATATCAACGTACAGGTTCAAACACATATTACCAATAAAATTTCAAACAAACAATTTAAAATAAGAGTTTTAAATAGTTATAGGATAAACTATTTAGATATCAGCAGGGATTTGAGCCAAGAAAGATGGTCGTTGCTAGCAAAAGAAATATGGTGCAAGAATGATCTCAGGATTAAAAATCTGAAGCCACTCCTTTAGTTTAGCATATCAGATTGACTGAGCATTGGGAGCTTTGGGTTACGGCTGCTGCCAGGTGTTATTTTTTAAAAAAACTCATCTGTGATTTGATTCTAGATGAAAGATGGACATTTTTATCATTGAGATCCGAATGACTTGGGGGGGGCGGTTTCTCCTCCTGGAAATGAGCTTGTTTGGGTTTTTGATCTGGCATCAACCATGTGTTCATGGCAGAGAGAAGAGTTGGAAAGTGTCAGAAATAGTAAGTGAAGTTATTGATGCTCAGATAATATTAAACCTGTGATGCTGTCAAATGCAGGAAACAAAAATCACTTGGATTTCTGGAAAGATCTTTAATACATTAATAGAATAGAAATCTTTATTATCTAAGTGTGATTGAACACAAGAAATTTCGGTGCATAAGCTCTCAGTGTACGTAAATATATAAGTGATGAAAGATATAACTCATAATTATAGTCATCATAAATTCATTCATCATGAATTATAAGTTACAATACTTAGTGATAGTTATAGGATACTAAATAAGCAATCAAAATCATACTAGGAAACTAAACAATATAGATTGTAAGATACAAGCAAAAACATAGTCATATGTAGAAAAGGAGACAACAGGAAGGATGAGAAAAATAGTAGTAATACATCTTAGTAAATAGTTTGAGTGTTGTGGGAATTAGTTTAGCAGAGTGACGGCATGCAGGGAAAAACTCTCCTTGTGTCTAGTTGTTCTGGTGTGCAATGCTCTGACATTGTTTTGAGGGTAGAAATTGAAACAATTTATGTCCAGGATGTGAGAAGTCTGTAGATATTTTTACAGCCTCTTTTTGACTCGTGCAGTATATAACTTCCTCAATGGAAGACAAGTTGGTAGCAACTGTTTTTTCTGCAGTTCTAATTGTCCACTGAAGTCTGTGTCTGTCTTGTTTGATTGCAGAGCCAAACCAAATCAGTTATAGAGGTGCAGATAACAGACTCAATAATTCCTCTGTAGAATTGGATCAGCAGCTCCTTGGGCAGTTTGAGCTTTCTGAGTTGGCGCAGAAAGAACATTCTTTGTTGTGCTTTTTTGATGATGTTTTTGATGTTAGGTGTCCATTTTAAGTCATGTAGAACCTAGAAATCTTAAGGTCTCTACTATTCATATTGTGTTGTCTAGTATGTGAGAAATAATGTAAGTATTAATGTAGCAATTCTGAAAATCTGCTGAATCAATTCTCCAAATCAATCTAGCATAATTAAGGCAGAGTCTTGAGAGTCCAAATCTCTTTAACATATTTGCCCACTATACTGGCTGAGTTGTCTTTTTTGCATGCTTCCTGTTTTCTACCCAATGCACCCAATGCATGCTAAACATTTCATCACAACTAGATGTGAGGCCTTGTTTCTGCAACTGGGCTAGAGGAACAAACTGTCATGATTGTATCCATTTTCTTGCAGAAAAAATAGTATCTTTCCTGAACTGCTACCTCATTATAATGGACTTGTCAAACTTCATGCTGCTTGGGCAAATTAATTTGCCTTCTTTGGAGCAATAGTGAGAAGCAGCCCTTGAGTTCACAGCCATGAACATACTTGGTCAACACAGGAGAAAGATATGGATCTCTGATAGAGAGACAGACTATAATAATCTCTGTCCTCAGTATAAATGTTACCTCATAAGGGAAGGTAAATATAGACTGATTGAGATAGCAGTCACTCGATTTTAAGCTTAGAAAAAGTTATGCCACTTTTGGTCAAATAAACCAGATTTCCCACTTTTCATTTTCTTTTTGGGAAAGGATGCAGGATTTTTATCAAATTAAAATTGGCTTTCACATTATTTTACTAGCAAACCAAAAGGCTTCATTTGCAAAACTAACAGATCCATTAAATAATTCATATTAATATCATTAACCAATGCAACAATCTACTCTTTCATCACAATGGGAAGATTAAAGAGAAATCCACAAAAATAGATGAAGAAAACTAATCTTACCTTTCCACCTTTGCGAAGACAAAGAATTGAAAAAATTAACAAGTGGTTATGTCTCCCTTAATTGATTCCAAATGTTAAATAAAACTCTTGTTGATCTGTAGAGTACCATTAAAATAATGTTTTATATGTAATATTCACATATCTGAAGCTCTAATGGAACTAATGAATATATTCAGAGAATTTGCATGAGCTTTCCTTGGCTTCCTTTGATGAAGTATTTTTTTTTTTGATGAAATATCCTACAATATAAGGTTGTTACTCCAGTAGTTTATGGTTTGGAGGTGCAGTTTTGAATTTTTCTGAATATGGGCAGGAATCAGGGCGCCAACAGTTAAACTACTTTGTCTTTGCACCTTCATCTTTTTTGCAGCTCCAGTTTGCATCAAAAACCTATTGCAACTTCCTATTTTGAAATTGCCGGTTTTTAGTAATCAGCCAGCTTGAAAGCAATCAGGCCTAGTCAAATCTCTTTAAAGATAACAATAATAATGACCACATTATAAAGTTAGTGGGGGACACCCACCAACCATTCCTAGAATAACTGAAACCGGTCTAACGACAACTGTTCCTGATGGTCAGAGGTTGGGAACAACGCACAGCGTGTGGAAAGGCAGCAAGCCTTCCTCCAGGGCCGAGGAGGAGCCGAGGCGACTTTCCTCCCCCGCCCCTTAATAGCGGCCGTACTCCGCCTCAAACTCAGCCGGGCATCAATAACCGCCGGCGCCTGGCACCGTCCGGGTGAGAGAGGCTCGACGGAGGAGGGCGAAGCAGGTGCTGCCGCCAGTCCTGCTCCGAGAACCGCTTTTAGAAGCAAAGTTCTGGCAGGCGACAGCCGGCAACCTATTTCGCTGAAGCGACAGGCGCGTTCCCTGAAGCTTCCGAAGCTCGGTTCCAAATAGGAGGCGAGCTGAGCTGGGCAGCGGGAGAAAAGCACCGCCCAGCGTGCCGCCGTTCTCTCCTTCCCTCCACTTTCAGCTACACGCCGGAAAAGTTGCTTCTTGCCCGGTTCGGCCGCCCCTCTCCCTTGGCGCCCTGCAGCCTTAGAAAAAGAGGACCCTGGGCGGGCGCGCGGGGTTCCGGCCCATGGAGCACCGGCGACCAGGCCCCATGGAAAACGACGCGAGCAGAGGCGAGCAGCTCAGCCCTCCGAACGGCGCCGAAGCATTTGCGGCTTCCGAAGGGACCCCGGGAGTCGTTGCTGACGGCGGCGGAGAGGCGAGCATAGGCTCGCGGTCGCTCCGAGCCGTGTATGTGGTCAACGAGAATCCGAAAGGAAGCCCCGGGGCGCGGAGTCCCGAAGTTGGAGCATTGCGGTGCTTGGTGCGAGCTTGTGAGGCCGCCGGGGCTCAGCTGACCACCGTCAACTTCGGAGAGCTGGACTTCGGCGAAACGGCCGTGCTGGACATCTTCTACGACGCGGGTGAGTCGTTGGCGGCGGGGAAAGGAGAAAGGGTAGACCTCCCAGCCGCTCCGAGAGCGTTTCGGCTGCCTACGATGACAGGCAGGTCGGACTTGACTCGGAAGAGCTCTTTAAGGTGGGGCAAGCTATCATGGGAAACAGCGGGTCGGATCTCGAGTCTGCTAACTGTCACTGGATTCTTAAAAAGAAGCAGGGAGAGGAGGTGGACAGGGGGAAAAAGTTTTTTCTGGGATGATTTGTTTATTTATATATTTATTTTTATTTGTCAGTTGCTTACAAGATAATAGGTATAAGTAAAAACATAGTTATGAATACATGGATACATATAAGAAAATTTAAAAAAATATATAAAAGAAACAATAGGACAGGGACAGTCGGCACAATTGGTGCACTTATGCACGTCCTTTACAGTCAGACCTCTTAGGAAAGGGGTGAGGTCAATAGTAGACAGTCTCAGGTTAAAGTTTTTGGGGTTTGGGGAAAAAAACCACAGAGCCAGGTAGAGTATTCCAGACATTGACCACTCTGTTGCTGAAGTCGTATTTCCTGCAATCAAGTTTGGTGCGGTTAACCTTGAGTTTGTATATATTGTGTGCTCTTGTGTTGTTATGATTGAAGCTGAAGTATTCATTGACAGGTAGAACATTGCAATGTATGATTTTATATACTATACTTAGATCGGACAGAAGGCGGCATAGTTCTAGGTTTTCTAGGTCTAGAATTTCAAGTCTGGTGGCATCAGGTATTCTGCAAGGAGTGGAGAACTCTTCTTGTGAAATATTTCTAGACTTTTTCAACTGTGTTAATATCAGATACGTAATGTGGGTTCCAGACTGATGAGCTGTATTCGAGTATTGGTCTAGCAAATGTTTTGTATGCTCTAGTTAGTAGTGTAATATTACCAAAGAAAACTAATTAATTTACATCACTTTTAGCCCTGATCAATAATCTTGAGATTACTTTATTGATCAATAATCTTGAGATTGTAAATAAAATACAGATTGACCTATGCATGAGGGGTTCTGTCAAGAGTAACAGTAGTGGAGAAAAACGAACGTGCAAGATGTAGCTTTTCTCAACATTAAATATCTGTAAATAAAAGCACATCCCTCCCTCACAACTATTACATGTAAGGTTAAATTGCCATTCTGCACAATAACACACACACACAAACACACACCCCTACACACACATAAATACCAAACAGATTTTTTTCTGCCTTTGAGGAGGTTTTTGTAGCCTGGGTCTGGGACTCAGTGATGGGTTTCAAAAATTTTTATGATTGGTTCTGTGGGCATGGCTTGGTGGGCATGGCAGGGGAAGGATACTGCAAAATCCCATTCCCTCTTCACCCCACTAACCTGATTTCCAGCTCTGTTCTCCTGTGCAAGGCAACAAAAGACGACCCAGCCAATCAGCTGGGACTCGTGGGGCAGAATATAGATGGGGGTGCGGCCAGTCAGAGATGGTCTTTGCCAGTTCTCTGAACTACTAAAAATTTCTGCTACCGGTTCTCCAGAACTGGTCAGAACCTGCTAAATACACTTCTGGTCTGGGTGTCTTCAATAAAAACTTTCTCCCCTTGGTGTTTGTGAACAGTTACTAAAGGCCCGGTCCCACTGCACTTACAGATGCAAAGAGGATGTAAAACGTTAAAAAAAAAGCTTGCCATCCGTTGGAAAATGCTATGCATCCGTTGTGTACTCACTGCATACGTGTTTCATACGCTCTATCCGTCCAGCATCCGTCCACTGCAATTTCATCCGTGCAAGAAGTTTTGAGCTGCACAAAACTGTGAATGGATGAACTTTCCGTCGCGTACGATGTATATCCGGGACATATACGGGCAACAAACATTCTATGTCCGTTATCATCCATTAAACGTCCACTCTACCCTCTCTGCATCCTCTGGCCATCCCCCTCAACTCACATCCGCTGCAGCTGAAAACGGAAAGAGGGAGGAAAGAAAAGGTACACGGAACGTCTACACAGCGTTAGTAGCACGGAAATAGAAAGGATGTAAGCTTATGCATCTCGTATATAAAGTATTAAAAACGGACAAAACGTTTGTATCTGGGATGTATCTCATAAATTTAGGATGTCTGGAGTATGTATAGAGTATGTGGAAGGACACCAAGCAGACAAATGATATTTCCTATAAAAAGGGGGAGGTAATCACCTGGATCTCACTTTCAGTCCAGCAGATGTGGTGTGCAAACCTCTTCAGCCTTGCTCTTCAATATCATCCATTGATCTTCACCATGGACGATGACACAGTCCATATGATAGCTGTGCTCATTCATCACCAGAACCAAAACCTGTTCAGACTGTTCCAAGTTTTACACAGAAGGAGAAGAAGGAGACGTCCAAGAGCTGTGTGGGTCGGAGGATGGATCGTGAGAAGAATGGAGTTTGGACTGTATGACCAGTTGATGGTGGAGCTGAGGAATGAAGACCCTCGTGCATTCCATCAATTCATGAGGATGCTACCAGCCATGTTTGATGAACTTGTAGAGCGTCTGAGACACAGGTCGACCAAGCCTATCACCAACTTCCGTCCTAACCTGGACCCTGGACAGAAGGTGGCACTGACTCTGCGCCACCTGGCCTCTTGGACCAAATACAGAAACATGCAGTATGCATAGAGGGTGCCACACAACAGCATCAGCAAAGTGGTCAGAGAAGTATCAAAGTGGTCAGAGCAGCAAAGTGGTCAGAGAACCATCATTGAAGAATACGTGGAGGAGCTCTTCAGGTGCCCCACCACTGAACAAGGCTGGAGAAAACTTGCAGAAGAGTAGTATCAGAGGTGGAACTTTCCCCACACCGTTGGAGCCATAGATGGCAAGCACGTGGCCTGCAAAGCTCCAGCCAACTCAGGGTCCACTTATTACAACTACAAGGGCTTACTCGGTATCATCCTCTTTGCCATGGTTGATGCTGACTACAAGTTCATCTACATCGATGCTTCTGGCAACGGGTCAGCTTCAGATGGCCAGGTATACAACGCTAGTGACCTCAAGGATGGGCTGGAATGCAACCTCATCATGGGTTTTCCAGGTCCAGATCCCCTACCCAATGACACACAAGATGTGCCCTACTTCATCGTGGGTGATGACGCCTTCTCCCTCAGAACCTACCTCATGAAGCCATACAGTTCAAGATACCTCACCCGTGAAGAGAGGATCTTCAACTACAAGCTGTCCAGGGCAGGACGGGTGGTGGAGAACTCCTTTGGCACCCTGGCAAACAGGTTCCAGATACTTCTCACCACCATGCAGCATGAGCCACAGACTGTGAGGAGCATTGTGGAAGCTTGCTGCATCCTGCACAATCTCATTTGCACTCACTACCAGTGTTGCAGAACAGACTTGTCGACTGTCAACAAGGGAATGGGGACATGGAGCCTGGTGAATGGAGGCAAGGACGTAACCTAATAGACACTGTGGATGTGCAAGGCCCCAACAGAGCTTCACGTGGAGGGAAGAAGCAGCGCAACCTACTGAGACACTGGTGCAACTCCCCAGCTGGAGCAGTGGAGTGGCAAGACAGGATGATAGATGATTAATGGATGCTTCCTTGAGGCTGTCACATAACACTGATGAGATTGTGCCATGTATGTTGAGTGGTCCTACAATGAATAGGGCATTAATAAAGAGCTTTGTTTATTTTAAAATGTGTTGATCAATGAATAAATTGTTATTGATAATAAAGGTCCATATGTGTGGCAGCTGGGATGGTGGACCATACAGTCCCACTATGCTTGCACTGGAGGTTTATCTATCCCACAACTATCCTTATCTATCCCACAAGCATGCAAAGGCTTAACCATTCTTTCAAAGTTTTCACCAACACTTTATAAAGTAAAAAAAATGAACCAAGTAAACTAAGTGTCTTAAGCAAAGATAACCTTTGTTAACTTTCTTAGGTAAACTTTATGACTGTATTAAATAAGGAAAATGAACCAAGTAAAGTGTCTTAAGCAAAGATAAACTTAACAAGTAAACAACTCAGTCTCTGACACTATTCTCAGTCACTCTGAGTCATGTCCATGGTCTCAGCTGTTAAGCGGGCAAGGGCTGTGGAGGTGGCTGTAGCTTGAGTGCTGGTCTGAAGCACCATTGGGGTGCTTGGCCCCCAGGGTACAACAGGTGGTGGTGTGTTCAGGAAACTATCCGAGAGCTGACTCAGTCCCATGAGGTTGAGAGGCCCTTCATCAAGGACCTGAGATGTCAGGCCCAATACTGATGACAGATTGTCCATTGACGGGCTTGGCTGTAGGGTGGAGGAAGGAGGAGTGTAGTGGGGCTGTCTGGTCTGCAGCTGAGTGAGGACTGGCGTCTGTGGTGTCCGATGAACTTGGGCCTGGACTGGGAAGTTCTGCTTCCACTGTGGGAAGTCCTGGTAGCCGTAGCTTTGGCAGGTGAGGGGCTGTTGAAAGCCGTGGAAGGGCTGTGACATCGCCTGGGATGGTGGAGCAGACCTGGACTGGGTAGGAGCAGCTTCAGCTGGGCCTTGAGCATTGTGCAGAAGTGCTGTGATCTTCTGCTTCATCACCTGGTACTGGGCCTCGGGCAGGTCCCTCAGGGTCTGGCTCACATAGGTGATCAAGGTGTTCCGGCCAGTGGATGCTCTGTTCAGGTGGACCAGCTGAGAGAGAAGTTCTGTGCTGATCTTCATTGTGTCCCTGATCTCCAACAGCACACTGTGGTCCTGGCCCTCCAGTCTGCCTCTCTGCCTGCATCCTCTGGAACTGGGGGTGGGGGTGAGTTGGCCTCTCGTGGCTGCTGCTTCTTTCTCCATTTGTGACAGCAGGGCGTCATCCTCCATGGGATCCTCCAACTCCGCCGGCATGGGGAGTGCAACTGTTGGGGAGGTCTCTGCTGTGGCGCCCTCTGAAGACACCTGCCTGGACAGGGTAGCTGGCTCCTGGCTGGAAGAGGACTGTCTGTGGGCTGTCTGAGGGAGAGGGGTGTCAGAGGGGCTGCTCCTCGGTGGCGGATTTCACCCTCCAGGAAATTGCACTTGGCCATGACGTACATCTCCCGGTCAGTGATCTTGACAGCGGCCTGCCCAGATTTCTTGAGGTGTAGCTTGCCATACCAGGTGTGCATGTGCTTCCACCATCCCAGGAGGACTTCTGCAATGTACCCCAGGCTCTCTGCCTTGTCTCTCCAAGCTGCCTGCTTCTTATTGTTGTCCCGATACAGTCTGTGGCCCTTTCTCCACAGGTACTTGTTCTCCCTCAGCCATTCCAGCACCTCATCCTCATGCTCCTCGGAAACAGTGTACTGTTTCCTCTCTTCTTCTCCTTCCCTTGCCTCTTCCTTCCTCTGGCAGGGGATTCAGAAGGGCCTTCAGGGGCTTGAGCAGCAGGGCCTTCAGGGCCTTCAGGGGCTTGAGCAGCAGGGCCTTCAGGGGCTTGAGCAGCAGGGTCTTCAGGGGCTTGAGCAGCAGGGCCTTCAGCAGCAGGGCTTTGAGGGCCTTGGGGCTGGTCCACCACAGCAGCAGCAGCAGCAGCTTCAGAGTCAGTGCCAGGGGATGGGATGCTGGTTCTGGCCTTCTTCACCTTGCCAGGGCTTGAACAAATAGGCATGGGCTTCCTCTTCTTGCCTGACTGACGAACCATGGTGTTCCTGCAAGATGTATGTGGCAGCATGTCTTTCCCCTGTATGCTGACTATGTGCGTGCTGCATCCTTTTATGTCCGTGGAGCTGACACAATTCATACTCTCCGCATGCGCAGTGAACGCTTTGCATCCGATATACATCCGCGCGGCATCCCCTTTGTTTCCTAAAGGCGTCTGTGATGCATCCACTTCATCCGCTATGCATCCGCCCCTTCCGCTATGAGTCCGCTTCGAAATTCACCCCCTTCGGAGGTGTCATCTGCTTCCATCCGCTTTCATCCACTAGGCTTCCTATGAACATCCGTTTAACATCCCCACTACATACTACCCACGTCCCTTCTTTTCCGTTCTTTTCCGTTCTGTTTATGCAAATTTTTGCCACTTTTTGGAGTGGATGACAACAAATGGAGCCATCCCCGAAATTTTGCTCATCCGCTGTGTCCTTTATGCATACGTTTTGCGTCTGTTGGCCAGTGGGACCGGGCCTTAACTTTGCGCAATATGGGAATAGTCTAGCCACGGTACTCAGTTTGAAGCGCACTGAGCCATAAGCAAATCACATGGGGTACTTTGGCCTCAGCTTACATTATCTGTGAACTGTCTGTTCAGGGACTCACTAGAAAGTAAACTAGTAGGTAATAATGTAATCTTTAGCATTCCTCAGAAGTATGCTACCTGCAATAGAGATGGAATTATGGTACTCTGGGTATGTGTGTTGTCCACAGTTCGGGTCTCAGCCTGGTGCCAAGGCCGATGAAGGATACCAGACATGAGATGTAGGTTATTGAAGTGCTCCAACAAAAGGGATCAAAATGCCAAGAACCCAGAACAAAGGATTAAGAAAACTTTATACAATTTCACCAAAGCAGAAAACAGGACAAGGCGGCATATTAAGATCATTTAGTAATGATACAGCAGTTTGTTCTATTGGTCTCCAGCCATTCTTATTCCTAAACCTTGGCTAATGAATGTTGCAGGAGTTATCTAATACACACTCAATTTGCTTCAGGCTGTCTCTATTCTTCTATTCCTTTTAGCTAAGGTTTGCAGGATGTCTAACTGTTTGTTACAAAGTCTAACTTGGGAAGTAAAGAAGAATATCTGTTCTCTGATCACTGCTTTCTGTTTTAAACACCTTCTCTGAATGCAGCTTGAAAGCAGTGAAGAAAGCAGTTATTATACACTGGCCTGGATTAGAAGACATGAGAATCTGAAGAATATTTGGGAAATCCTGTGCCCAGACATAAATTATCAAGGATTGTTCAACAGATGATGCCAGAAATAAGCGAACTGCATAATTGGCAAGACCATACATGAATTTAGCTGAAAAGAAGAAAGGGAAATAATTTTATATGAAGGGGAAAATTAAGTTTTGTTTGAGTTGACCTGAATTCCTATGACTGGACCAATTGATGGAATTTTCTTGGCATCAGTAAAGAAGGACTTTTTCATTATCTTTGAAGATGTTTTCTGATTGCCCAGTCCAGTTTACAGATCTGGTATTCTGTCAAAACATTTGCTAAATCTGTCTTTGCTTAGTTTTGGAGGCCAGACAAGTTCAGTAATGGGAAAGGAAGAGTCTACTCCCTTCTCAGATAGCGCTTTGGTTCTTAATAACATACTACCACATATTGGACAACTAAAATGCAGTGTGTAATTGGAATCGCTTCATATTTCTAAGTATGTAGCAAAATAACACATTTTACATGATGCAAAATAATGCAAGTATACATATATATCATACCCTTTTGGGTCAGCAAAGTATAAGAAATAAAAAAATAGAAGTAGGAGAGAAAAGAATACTAAAATTTGATTTATTCTGGAACCATTAACTGCATATTTCCATAACTTTCAATCTTTGCAAGTCTTCCTTAATTCTTCCATGTCCACAGACCTTTTTCATATACTCCCTTTTGTTAGTTAAATGTCGTACCTCTTTTTTGAACATATCTGCTTAATGAAAAATCTATTTCTCATTCTCCCTTGTCTTCTTGAGCCATTTACTTTTCCTTCATATATTTGATTTGGGATTGGCTGGTCTGTAATTGACTTTCCCCAATTCATCTGTGAAATATAATTGGAAAAGTCAGGTCAACTACTTGATTTTGACATTTCAGTTAGGAAGGAACTAAGCCATAAAATATTCTTATTCTTGAATTCTTGTGCTGCATGTACTAAAACACAGCATTAACAGATATGCAGATGGAGCTCAGCTTGAAAAATTTGAATTCCATACCCTTATGAAATTGGTATAATATATCTTGAGATAAAAGTGTTAAATTGTAAAAACAACAATGGAGATTGACATATACAAAAGCAATGAGAAAGTCAATTGAAACAAACCATGGAATACTGCAATATGTTTAATTTCAGTAAAGCTATGATGGCGAACCTAGGGTATGCATGCCAGAGGTGGCATGCAGAGCCCTCTCTGTAGACACATGAGCCATCACCCCAGTTCAGCTCTGCCACAAATGTGCATGCCTCCCACTAGCCAGCTGGTCTTTGGGTCACTGCCATGCATGCGCGGCGGGGGGGGGCATGCAAGCATTGCATTTTGGGGGTTTGCACATGTACCTACGCATCTGCGCATGCACCCCCTCACTTTGGGCACTTGGTGCCCAAAAGGTTAGCCATTTCTGTAGTAAAGCAAGAAAAAAAATGATTTAAGATATAGGGTGTATGTGTTTCATGTGAGAACCATGCCAAAAAACCTCGTTAGTTTTGGAATAGCAAAACTATTTGGATGATTTGGATTCATCATTTTTTCTGTTCATGCAGAATATTTTGTTAAAAATGAATCACCCATCATTAATAGGAGGGGGACTTCTACTCTTTCCCAACCCTATGAATGATAGAAGAAATTATGTACAGGAGCTTTCTGTATAACAACTTTGAAAAGTTTGAAATGGAACAAATTCAATATAGTAGAAGCCAGCATAAGTTCAAACACAAACCAAATTAGATTGGATCTTGGAGAGGTGGTGGAAGAAATCCAGAAAATGCCTGACTATTAATATTAGGCAATGGTTAAAATGTTGTTGACCTTGACCCAGGGTAGAGTTCAGTGATGGGATCCAACTAATTTAACAATTGGTTCATCCTAAAGACTGGGTGGGCATAGCTGGGGGGTCATGTGACTGAGTGGGCATGGCCAACTTGATGTCATTCACTGCAAGGTGGGGCATGCAGGCAGGCCAAAGCAGTGGTGGACAGAGCCTTAGAATTACCTTTGTAAGACTGTCAGCTGCAGGCTTCTCATGCTGAAAAAGACCAGCGGCTGCAGGCTTCTTGCTCTGGCAAAGCTGGCCACCTTTCAGGCCCTGCTCAGGGCTTCCGCCTGCTCAACCTCTGTTCCATCTCGGGTCCTGCATCCAGCCCAGTGGTGGGATTTGCCAGTTCGCCAAACTACACAGAATCTTAACCAGTTCAATTGAACCAGTCCAGACCAGCTAAGCCCACTTCTGGTGGAATTGCTATTAAGAAGTTCTGCACATTTTCCCTAACTTGTTTCCTTCCAGTGGGAAAAAGGTACATGGTCAGAGATAAATATCTTGTTTCTAGGCACAGTCAGTAGATTTACCTTATTTCATGCAGAAGGAATTCAGAATAGAATTACAGTCTGAAATTACATCGGTCTTCATATTGATATCATTACATTCTCAGAAAGAGTATGTGAATGTGATTTATTTCCATGAGGAAATATATGAAAAATATTTGTCACTTGTTGAGATGGATGGATTAAATAAATAAAATAAAAATGATGCAAAAAGTCAAGAAAATCAAATAGATAATGATAATCTTGCCTATGCTGTGTATTATATGGCATCAAATACATATTGGCATCAAATGTACTCTTGACAGATAATTTTATGTGTTGCCTTCCAAATAATTGTACATGTTCAGAACAACAAGAGATAAGGTCAACATACATTACAGTTATAAGAAAGACTTCCTCCCCTTTCTGATTTTTATAGGTGACATTGTTTGGCTATACTGATGAAATAGCCAATCTTTTGATCTAAATGAGTGAAAGAAATTAATGATTTGGTTTAATAGGTGGTAGTTTGAGCAAATTAGAAAAGCTAGATCAGAGACTGAAGTCTGACTAGAGTCACAAGGCCTATTCACCTTAAATATTGTTAGCAGAGTTTACCTTTACAGGCAAGGTCTTTAACATATTCTGGAATAATTTAATAGTTTTCCAATAAAAGAGGAGAAGGTAGAAAATGAATATGTCATCTTAAACACAGGAAAGTAGCTAAACCAGTTAACTGTAATGTTATTGTACCATTATCCAGAAGGTGCTTTGAAGACAAACCTCAGTGTGTTTGGTTTCATATTTCTCCAGGAGGTGAGATATTAGCAATCATTTTTTCAAGATATAGTGTCCTCTTCTACTTTTGTTTCATTCTCAGTTTTGTTGTTTATGTTTTCCAGTTGTTAGGATGAGAAGGAAAAGCAGCTCCTGCAGAAGAACTAGGTAGGGTGTAAGCTTTGCAAGTTCACTCAGAAGAAAATAAAAAGACCTTTCTTATTTGCATCCATGGCTACAACCATAAAGAACTGGACCAAATTCAGTGTAGTAGAAGAAGCAAGCATAAATTCAAATACAGAATTTGGGCTTTGTAAGTTAAACAAAAACTTACAGTTTTCAATGTATCAAGAATCAGTTGATATATTAGTAAACAATTTTATTTTATACTAGCATTTTTTATTTAATAAAAGGTTACAAGTGTAGAAAGTTACCAATGCAGTGACTAATTTTGTATTAGCATGAAGGCTGAACTGCTGGCAATGTCTTTCCTAGCCAGTACTGATAACAAATAAGATGAATTTTTATATCACATGAAAATTAGATAATATTGCTGCAATGATTAGAGAGGACATAGATTTTTTTTAACAAAATTAAAAAGAGGTTTGCAAATAAGTTTCATTTCCTTGTTAAAAATATTTCTCATTGATTTTTTTAGGGCACTTGTTAGGAATATGTCCCAAACAGGTATATGGGTTAGAAATATATAAACCAGGATAAACATTTTAAAACTGTATCTTTAAGAAAATGCAAAACTGTAATTAAGTGTGGTTTCTCAAACGGCCATAAGATGGACCCAGAAACCTGGGTTGTTTTCAGCCCTAGTCTCAGAAGAGAGTGTGAGTAAGTCTCTGTTTCCTTCTGTTGGAGAGAATTTTCCTAATTGATTGATATTTTCTGTTACTAAACTGTTTTTGATACTGGATTGTCAAAATGGATTGTTATTGAATTATCCCTGGATTACAAAAACTGACTGATTTATCTGTGAATGACTTTGGACTGCCTATTTTGAACTTTGCTTAAATCTTTCTGGAAGTAAAAAGCTACATTTACTGTACAGTGTATCTGTGTGCTGTGTGTGTATTATTCAAACACGACTCTCAAATACATCTCCCTGTATGCGCTCCTTCTCCTAATGGGGAATTACCTCAACACTGGTTATGGTTCCAGACCATACTGTTTACTATCCTGGTAAAGATGGCACAAGTCATTTCAACAAGTCTATCACTGATAACCCGGTCGGATGAACAAACTATGTTTCCTGGTCTATGAAGTGCAGTCTGCTTCTACATAGAGAAGGTTTATGGAATGTAGTTCAAGACCCACCAGATGTAAATGCTTGGGATCCAAAAAATGAGGATGATACCAAGAAGCTTGCTGACTTTAAACAGAACAACAAATAAGTTCTTTGTATAATTGGACTAACACTGAGTGACCAGCAACTAGTCCATATTCATGGAGAAGAATCTGCTGCTAGGTGTTGGGAGAATTTGAAGAGGGTTTATGTTCGTGACAGTGTAGGTGCACACATACATCTTACACGTAAACTGTTTAGAGCACGTCTTCTGAAAGGTGGAGATATGTTAGCTCATTTAAACTTCATGAAAAGAACTTTTCAAGAGCTACATGAAAAAGAATTGATATTTTCAGAACTGTATCAAGTTTACATCATTCTTTCCTCGGATGAAAGTTATGATGATTATGTATCTTCACTGGAAGTCCTGCCCAGAGATAAACTGACATTGGCAAACATAACTGGAAGGTTGCTGGAAGAAGCAAGAAGACGGCTGGATTGGGACCAACTGAGGAAGAAACAACCACAAGAAGAGGATTTATCTTCAACTACCTATACTGTTAGGAAATATTTTTCTTGTGGTGCTAGGGGACATATAGCGAAATTATGTAAGAAAGGAAAACAACAGAATACTGGCAAACACCAGAAGGCTAAGAAGAATGTTAGTTTAGCTATGTATAGCAATTCAACTGTAAACCATGCTTTGTGGGTTGTTTATAGTGATGCATCACAATGCATTATTAAAGATAGAAAAAAGGTTTGTAAAGACGTCCATGAGTAAACAATATGTATCATTGGCAAATGGATGGAAGATTATACCATCAGGTGAAGGTACTGCATATTGTTCTTATATAAATGAACATTTAACTATGTTATATGTACCTAAACTGAAATTTAATTTGTTATCAGTAAGGGCTTTAGTTAATCTTGGTTATGTAGTAACCTTTAAGGGAGATAACTGTATAATAGAGAAAGAGGGTAAAAGTGTTACTGCTACTTTAGAGAATGATTTATATGTGATACATGGTGACCAGTTGAAGATGGCTAACTCAGTTTATAACAATGTTAAGCCACATGATGAATGTATACATTTACTGCATAGACGTCTAGGGCACATTAATTTCAAAATGCTCAAACAAACTATTGAATTGTCAGAGGGAGTAAAATTGAAACCCTGTAGCAAGTATTTAAACTGTAATGCTTGTAGTCAAGAGATGAGTAAGGTTACTCCAGCGAACAGACTTAATGGGTTTAAGACCAAATAACCTTTAGTGGTTGTTTTTGCTGACATAATTGGTCCTAAAAAACCAAGTTTGGGAGGTGCCTGCTATATTTTGAGTATTATGGACCATTACTCACGATACAGTTTCTGCTATCTTATGAAAAACAAAACAGAAACATTCCAACATTTCTTTAACTGGCTAAGGTTTGCTGAGAGAAAAATGAAAAGTAAAGTAATTACTTTAGTAACTGATAATGGGACTGAATTTGTTAACAAAAGATTCCAAACTATGTTAAAATTGGTTGGTGTTGAGCATAAACGTTCTGCACCTAACAGACCACAACATAACTCCTTTGTAGGACGGAGAGGGCAAACATTACAAGCCATGGCTCATACTATGTTATCTGATTCAGGTTTACCTGAAACACTGTGGGGTGAGGCCATAATGTGTAGTAACCATGTTTTAAACAATGTAGTTAATACAACTGGTGAATTGCCATTCACTCATTGGCATCACAGAAAACCAAATTTAAGTTACCTACATGCATTTGGAGCTCCACCATGGGTGCATATTCCCTCACAAGTAAGACTGAAAGGGCAGCATAGAGCTAAGAAGTTATTTTTTGTGGGTTATGAGGCCAACCATAGATCATTTAGGTTCTGGGATCAAGGCACAGCTCATGTTTATTGTAGTGTTAATGCAAAATTTCTTGAGCACATTGGGTGGGATAAACTGGAACAGGAATCCAGCAATGATAATATTATTGACACCCAAATAGTCCCTCAAGATAAAATCAGTAAACCCCAAATAGCTATTAAAGAGGAAGAACAGGAGGAAGTAGAACAGGCACAGGAGGAGGTAGAACAGGAGCAGGTGGCACAGGAGAGTCTGCCAGTTAGCCCTGAATTACCAAGACGTTCAACCCGAGTAACACGACCACCCAACAGATATCAGGCTAGTACTATGCCAAGTGAATACAGTTCCAAGTAATTATAGTGAACTAAAACTGTATCCTACTAAGGATCAAGCTGCTTGGCAGAAAGTAATGGATAAGGAACTCGAATCATTAAAAAGACTGGAGGTACATGAAAATGTTAAGTTACCACCAGGTAAACATGCCATAGGATGTAAATGGATATATAAACTTAAGACTAGTGTGGATGGGAATATGACCTATAAAGCCAGGTTAGTAGCACAAGGGTTCAATCAGACAGCAAATGACTATGATGAGGTGTTTGCACCTAGTCTGAAGGCTACTACATTAAGAGCAGCATTAGTGTGGGCAGCTAAGGAGAAATATATTGTAAATCATTTGTACGTAGAGACAGCATATCTGCAGGCAACGTTGCAACACACTGTATATTTAAAGAAACCTTTAGGTCTCACAAATGATAATACTGATAAAAGAACTGATTGTTGGAAATTAAAAAAGAATCTTTATGGTTTGAAGCAATCAGGATATTAGTGGAACCAATGTATAGTTAAAGAATTAACTAAGATAGGCTTTGTAGTTGGCATGGCTTTTCCATGTTTGTTTAAAAAAGAAAGTAATGGTGTAATTTCATTGTTGAAATAATTTCATTATTTACTGATGATATAGCATTAATCACCAAAACTAAACAAGAAGCTACTAAAATAATCGCACTGTTAGAGAGGAAATTTAAAATAAAATAATTAGGAGAAATCAAACATTATCTTGTTTTAAAGATAGATAGAACTAGGGCAGGAAGCAAGATCTCACAGGCAGATAAAATTAACCAATTACTAAAAAGTTTTAAAATGGAACTTTGTAAGCCGGCTAAAACACCAATGAGCCAGGAGTTTAGCCATCGTGATGTTCAAAGTCCTATTGTTGATAAGAACATTTATCAGTCCTTGATTGGTAGTTTATCTTATCTCAGTAATTGGTCAAGGCCAGATATTTCATACATTGTTTATCAATTAGCGAGATTTAATGTTGAGCCCACTGAAAGGCACTGGCAGGCTGCTAAACGTGTGTTAAGATATCTGAAACAATGCACTATGCATTGTATTTGGGGCGAAAAGATGAACTGAATTTAACTGCATATGCTGATGCAAGTTTTGCTACAGACATAAACACACAAAAATCTACATCAGGTACTGCAGTATTATTGGGAAAAGCATTGATTGAATGGAGATCTATTAGACAGAAACATCTAAGTTTGTCAGCAATGGAGGCTGAATTCTCATGTTTGTCTTTATTATGTACAGATTTATTTTTGTATAAGCAATTATTAATTGATATGGGAATTAATGTAACAGATCCTATTGTTGTTCACGAAGACAACCAATCAGCAATACAGATGGTTTCAAATATTGCTCTTAAAACAAGAACGAAACACACAGATTTAAAGCCCCTGTCACACTGAACCAACGGATGCAAAGAGGATGTAAAAGGGACAAAAAAGCTTGCCATCTGTTGGAAAACGTGATGCATCTGTTGTGTACTCACTGCATACATCTTTCATACGCTCTATCCATAAAACATCCATCTACTGCTATTTCATCCGCTCAAAAAGTTTTGAGCTGCACAAAACTTTTTCAGCGGATGAACTTTCTGCCACGTACGATCTACATCCGCGACACATACGGACAACAAACGTTGTACGTCCATTGTCATCCGTTACACGTCCAATGTATCCTCTCGGCATCCTCTGGGCATCTGCGCAACTCTCATTCGCTCCAGCGGAAAGCAGAAAAAGGGAGGAAGCGAAAGGTACGCGGAACCTCCACACAGCGTTCGTAGCACAGACGGAGAAAGGATGAAAGCGGATGCATCTCGTATAGAAAGCATTAAAACGGGCAAAACGTTCGTATATGGGATGTATCTCGGATATTTAGGATGTCTGGAGGATGTCTGGAGGATGTGGAAGGACACCTAGCGGAAAACCGACATTTCCTATAAAAAGGGGGAGGAAATCACCTAGATCTCACTTTCAGTCCAGCAGTCCTGGTGTGCAGACCTCTTCAGCCTTGCTCTTGCTCTTCCACATCATCCATTGATCTCCACCATGGATCATCGGACACTCCTTTTGGTAGTCGCCATCATTCAACACCAGAACCAAGCCCGCTTCAGACTGTTTCACCTTTTCTTCACAAAGAGAAGAAGGAGACATCCAAGAATTGTCTGGGTCCGACGATGGATCAGGAGAAGAGCGGAGTTTGGACTCTATGACAAGCTGATGGTGGAGCTGAGGAATGAAGACACTCGTGCATTCCAGCACTTTATGAGGATGCCACCAGCCATGTTTGACGAAGTTGTGGAGCGTCTGAGACCCAGGTTGACCAAGGCAAACACCAACTTCCGTCCCAGCCTGGACCCTGCACTGAAGGTGGCACTGACTCTGTGCCACCTGGCCTCTGGGACCATGTACAGAAACATGCAGTATGCCTGGAGGGTGCCACACAACACCATCAGCATTGTGGTCAGAGAAGTGGTGCAGGCCATCATCGAAGAATACGTGGAGGAGCTCCTCCAGTGCCCCACCACTGAAGAAGGCTGGAGGAAAGTTGCAGAGCAGCGGTATCAGGGGTGGAGCTTTCCCCACACTGTTGGAGCCATAGATGGGAAGCACGTGCAAAGCTCCACCCAACTCGGGGTCCAATTATTTCAACTTCTTCAGCATCATCCTATTTGCCATGGTTGATGCTGACTACAAATTCATGTACATCGATTCATGTACATCTACCCAACGACACACAAGATGTGCTCTACTTCATCATGGGTGATGACTCCTTCTCCCTCAGAACCTACCTCATGAAGCCCTACACTTCCAGATACCTCACCCATGAAGAGAGGATCTTCAACTACAGGCTGTCCAGGGCAAGACGGGTGGTGAAGAATGCCTTTGGCACCCTGGCGAACAGGTTCCAGGTACTTCTCACCACCATGCAGCATCGCCCACAGACGGTGAGGAGCATCATGGAAGCTTGCTGCATCCTGCACAATCTCATGCGCACCCGCTACCCAGTGTTGCAGAACAGGCTTGTCGACTGTCAACAAGGCAACGGGGACATGGAGCCTGGTGAATGGAGGCAAGGACTAAACCTGATAGACACTGTGGATGTGCAAGGCCCCAACAGAGCTTCACGTGGAGGGAAGAAGCAGCGCAACCAATTGAGACACTGGTGCAACTCCCCACCTGGAGCAGTGGAGTGGCAAGACAGGATGATAGATGATTAATGGATGCTTCCTTGACGCTGTCGCATAACACTGATGAGATTGTGCCATGTATGTTGAGTGGTCCTACAATGAACAGGGCATTAATAAAGAGCTTTGTTTATTTTAAAATGTGTTGATCAATGAATAAATTGTTATTGATAATAAAGGTCCATATGTGTGGCAGCTGGGAGGGTGGACCATACAGTCCCACTATGCTTGCACTGGAGGTTTATCTATCCTACAGCTATCCTTACCCATCCCACAGCTATCCATCCCACAGCTATCCTTACCCATCCCACAAGCATGCAAAGGCTTAACCCTTTTTTCAAAGTTTTCCCCAACACTTTATAAAGTAAAAAAAAAGAACCAAGTGTGTGAAGCAAAGATAACCTTTATTAATAACAAACTATATGACTTTATTAAAAAGCAAAATGACCCAAATAAAGTGTCTTTAAGCAAAGATAAGGTGAGCAGGTAACAACTCGGTCTCTGGCACTCTTTTCAGTCACTCTGAGGCTTGCCCATGGTCTCAGATGTCAAGGGGCCAGGGACTGTGGAGGTGGCTGTTGCTGGAGTGCTGGTCTGAGGCACCATTGGGGTGCCTGGCCCCAAGAGTACAACAGGAGATGGGGTATGCAGGAAGCTCTCAGAGAGCTGACTCAGTCCCGTGAGGTTGAGAGGCACTTCCTCAAGGACCTGGGATGTGAGGCCCAACATTGATGACAGATGTTCTGAGGAAGGGCTTGGCTGTGGGGGGGAGGAAGGAGTAGTGTAGTGGGGCTGTCTGGTCTGCAGCTGGGTCAGCTGAGGCATCTGTGGCGTCTGTGGCATCCGAGGTACCTGGGTGTGGACTGGGAAGGGCTGGCTCTGCTGTGGGAAGTCCTGGTAGTGGTAGGCTTGGTAGGCGAGGGGCTGCTGAAATCCGTGGAAGGGCTGTGACATCGGCTGGGGTGGAGGAGCAGACCTGGAGTGGGTAGCAGCAGGTTCAGCTGGGCCTGGAGGGTGGTGCAGAAGAGCTGTGATCTTCTCCTTCATCGCCTGGTACTGGGCCTCGGGCATGTCCATGAGGATCTGGCCCACGTAGGTGATGAAGGACTTGCGGTTGGAGGATGGTATGTCAAAGTGGACCAGCTGGGAGAAGAGATCTGTGCTTGCTTTGATTGTGTCCCTGATCTCCAAGAGGACAGCGTGGCTCTGTCCCTCTGGTCTGCCTCTCTGCCTGCGTACTGTGGAGGTGGAGCTGGGGGTGGGTGTGGGTTGGTCTCTGGTGGCTGCCTCTTCTTGCTCCATCTGAGACTGGGGATCCTCCATGTCCTCTGGCACGGAGAGTGCAGCTGTGGGGGGCCCTCCAAAGACACCTTTGTCGTGGGGCCCTCCAAAGACACCTGCCTGGACACTGTAGCTGTCTCCTGGCTGGAAGAGGACTGGCTCTCTGTGGGCTGTCTGAGGGAGAGGGTTGACAGAGGGGCTGCTTCTCGGTGGCGGATCTCACCCTCCAGGAAGCTGCACCTGGCCATGACATAGGTCTCCCGGTCAGTTAGCTTGACAGTGGCCTGCCCGGATCTCTTCAGGTGCAGCTTGCCATACCAGGTGTGCATATACTTCCACCACCCCAGGAGGACATCTGAAGTGTAGCCCAGGCTCTCCACCTTCTGTCTCCACGCTGCTTGCTTCTGCTTGGTGTCGCGATAGAGCCTTGGCCCTTCCTCCACAGGAACTCGTTCTCCCTCAGCCATTCCAGCACCTCCTCCTCATGGTCCTCGGAAATGGAGTACTGTTTCCTCTCCCCCTTCTCCTTGCCTTGCTTCTTCCTCCCTCTGGCAGGGGCTTCAGGGCCTTCAGCAGCAGGGCTTTGAGGGCCTTGGGGCTGGTCCACCACAGCAGCAGCAGCAGGAGAAGCAGCAACAGCAGTAGGAGAAGCACCAGCAGCACCAGCAGCAGCAGTAGGAGAAGCACCAACAGCAGCAGGAGCAGGAGAAGCACCAGCAACACGAGCAGCAGCACCAGCAGGAGAAGCACCAGCAGCAGCAACACCAGGAGCAGCAGGAGAAGCACCAGCAGCACCAGCAACACCAGCAGCAGCACCAGCAGGAGAAGCACCAGCAACACCAGGAGCACCAGGAGCAGCAGCAGCAGCAGCTTCAGAATCAGCACCAGGGGGTGGGATTGTGGTTCTGTCCTTCTTGCCAGGGCTGGCAGGAGGAGGCACAGGCTTCCTCTTCTTCCCCCTGGTGTTCTCTCAAGATGTCTCTGGCAGCACATCTTTCCTCTGAATGGTGACCTGCTTGCGAGCTGCATCCTTTTATATCCACGGAGCTTATGCAATTCATCCTCCCCGCATGCGCAGTGAACACTTTGCATCCGCTAGGCATCCTCTATGCATCCTATAGGCGTCCGTGATGCATCCATGTCATCCGCTACGCATCTGCTACGCATCCGTTCCTTCTGCTACGCATCTGCTTCGCTGTTCTCCCCCGGAAGCCCTGCGGATATGTCATCCGCTTCCATCCGCTTTCATCTGCTAGGCTTCCTACGAACGTCCGCTTTACATCCCCGCTACATCCTCCCCACGTCCGTTCCTTTTCGTTGTTGTCCGCTCTGTTTATGCAAATTTGGGGCACTTTTGAGAGCGGATAACAACGGATGGAAAATTTGCTCATCCGCTGTGTCCTTTTTACATACGTTTTGCATCCGTTGGCCGGTGTGACCTAGCCTTAAGATATTTCAGTGTGAGACAATGTGTGCAAAGTAAGATGATTAAGCTGGAATACTGTATGTCAGAAAACAATATAGCAGATCTTTTTACAAAGGCCCATGGCTCTATAAAGCATAAGGCATGCTGTGAAGATTATGGACTTAGAATGTAAGGTTGTATATATTGTTTTATCCAAAAGGGGAGAACGTTAGGAATATAAGTCACCTAACAGGTATTTGAGTTAGAAATATATAAACCAGATAAACATTTTAAAACTGTATCTTTAAGAAAATGCAAAACTGTAATTAGGTGTAGTTTCTCAAACGGCCATAAGATGGAGCCAGAAACCTGGGTTATTTAGCCTTAGTCTCAGAAGAGAATGTGAGTAAGTCTCTGTTTCCTTCTGTTGGAGAGTTTTGCCATTTTTCCTTATTGATATTTTCTGGATTTAATGTAAGTCTGTTACTGAACTGTTTTTGACACTGGAGTTTGCTATTGAATTATCCCTGGATTGAAAAAACTGACTGATTTACCTGTGAATGACTATTTTGGACTTTGCTTAAATCTTTGTGGAAGTAAAAACCTACATTTACTGTACAGTGTATCTGTGTGCTTTGTGTGTATTATTCAAACACAACTCTCAAATACGTCTCCCTGTATGCGCTCCTTCTCCTAACAGGGAATTACCTCAACAGCACTCAACACAAACTCTGGGTGGTAGATACATAAATCATAGGATTTCAAAATATGAATATATATATATATATATATATATATATATATATATATATATATATATATATATTTTCTAATAAAGGGTATTATGTCAAGAAATCAGTAAAAAACATAACAGGGTAGATGTTATTTTAGCTGGTAAAAGCTCTTAAAATTGACAAGGAATATATTTGAATTTTAAAAGTCTTTGACTTACATTCTTTCTGTAACTTATTTGATGCAAGGAGTTGAATTTGTGTAATTACAAGAGCTATAATGTTTTAATTATTTAGATTCAGTTCAATATGGTATAATAGTAAAATTTATACTGTTTGTAATAACATATGTAGAGAGCCATAAAAATCACCTTGAGAAAACAATATGGTAACAGTTAACAACAGATTTGAAGCCTGGGAAATGAAGAAAGCATGAAAAGTGAACAAACTCTGATTGGTTCTGCCATACGTTCCTGTAATATAAGAGAGAGGGAAGTAAAAACAGTCCTTCAGAATTCTATTATTATAGCCTTTTTCAATAAAATTGAATTCTGATTAGTTTTGAGGAGTCTGCTTCCTGACCTAGGAAGGACTGACATGCTACTTCTAATAATTGTCTTGATTGGAATAGCATTACAAAATAGAAATGATAGGTTTAGGTGCAATTTTTTAACAGTAATGTAATTCACAGGAAACAAATTTCTGTTATTGTTCTGTATAACTTTGGAAGGTTCCAAGTAGTCTTTTCTGATTGGCCAGAAAGGCCAGTAAAGGATTGGTTCATTAGGAACCAATCCAAGGAACCACTCAAAGGCGGCAAAGTTAAAATAATGTCATTGGGTACAAGCCGGCAGGCAAGCCTCTATAAAGGGCTGCCGCAGCTTGAGCCAATGTTCTTTTATGTTTGCTGTTAACTTATAAAGAGTTATTTGTTCGAACCCGGTCTACCGCGCATCTTTTCCGGACGGAACACTGGTGACAAGGATGGGATCATCCTAAAACGGAGACCGAGCACACCGCGAGAAAACAACCACGCTAGATGAAATGGCTGGTAGCAATGCGCCGCCCGCACCTTTTAACCCCGATGAAGAAGATTGGGAGTTTTATATCGATCGCTTCCTGATGTTTCTGGAGAGCAACGAAATGGAGGAAATTTTGGATCAGCGAAAGAGGGCTGTCTTTCTAACACATTGTGGGCCAACCGTGTTCAAAATGGCAAAGGCATTGGCAAAGCCCAGAGACGTGAAACAGATGACCTGGTCTGAACTTAACCGAATGCTAAAGGCTCACTATGCGCCGGTTGTCTCAAATCTTATTAAGAGACACGAGTTTTATCAAAGAGACCAGAGGGAAGACGAGACCATTGCAGATTTTGTGGCAGCTCTCCGCCATCTGGGAGGAGCCTGTGAGTTCCGGAGTATGGATGAGGCCATGCGAGATCGTCTCGTGTTAGGTCTAAAGGACTCTACTTTACAAAGCAAACTATTAAACAGACCTAACATAACTGTGGCAGAAGCAATCGCGGAAGCCACCGCCTTAGAAGCCGCAAAGAAATCAGTGGCCACAATGAAACTGATGAATGCCAATACTGACATGATGACCCCACCCAGAGGGAAGAAGAAAGCTGCCACAACCACACACCACGAAGACCTAGACGAGTCATCAGAAACGGAAGAAGATGATGATGAGGTCCATCACCTGTACGCGAACCAAAAATGGCGCAAAAGAAGAAGAAATTGGCGGGAATGCGCTGGCTGCAGAGGAAACCACCCCCGAGCCGAGTGTAGGTTCCTTGATGCCATCTGTCGGGCTTGCAAGAAGAGGGGACACATCGAAAGAGTCTGCCACAATCGTAAGAACAGCAGTCCTAGCAGACACGGTAATTCCCCACAAAGAACTGACCCGAGGCAAGCCGATAGAAAATGGGAGCGCAGCAAGGGAACCAGCAACCGAAAAAAAACTCACCAGACTGTCACTATCGGAAGTGCACAGACGGAAAGCGGGAGAAAAGTCAAAATTGTAGTGACCATTGAAGGAAACCCTTGTGAAATGGAGGTCGATTCAGGATCTTTCCTATCAATGGTAACTTGGAACACAATCAGGTGGTTGGTTCCAAACATAAAACAAAAAGAACTCAAGAAACAAAAATTAATTCTCAAAGACTACCAGGGAAGTAGAATTCCCATGGTAAGTCTAGGACACTTCAAAGTCACTTACAAACAACATGCCGAAGTCCTGCCGCTGACTATAGTCGACCGAGACCGTCCCAGCCTCCTGGGCATCGAATGGTTCGCACCATTGGGCATTGGGATGACCGGAATAAGCCGAGTAGCCGCAAGCGATTGGGAAGAGAACCTGCTACACGAATTCCAGGATGTCTTCCACGGCATTCTAGGCAGGTACCGGGGGACCCCAATTTCCTTTAGCTTAGATCCCCAGACAGCACCAAGAAGGTTAAAAGCCAGACGAGTCCCCTTTGCATTAAAGCCCAAAATAGATGAGCAATTAAACAAACTGATTGCACAAGGTGTCATAGAACCAATTGACCATGCTAGGTGGGAGACTCCAATAGTAACATCTGTAAAACCTGACGGGTCTGTACGCATCTGTGGAGACTACAAGGCTACCCTGAACCATGTGCTGCAGCAAAGTGCATACCCAGTACCAGTCGTACAGCACTTACTACACTCACTTGGGGGGAGGAAATTTTTTTGCGAAACTTGATTTGGCTCAGGCATATCAGCAGCTTCCAGTAGACCCAATAACGGCTGAAGCACAAACAATAGTAACGCATAGAGGGGCATTCAAATGTAACAGGCTTCAATTCGGAGTAAGCGTTGCCCCAGGTGTTTTCCAAAGCCTCATAGAACGCCTATTAAATGGGATAAAAAGGGTCGTTCCATACTTTGATGACGTCCTAATTTCAGCAAAAAACATGACCCAATTAGAAGCAAGACTTAGAGAAGTGCTAACCAAATTTAGAGAATCCGGCCTAAAAGTTAAAAAGGAAAAATGCTGCCTGGCTACCAACCGCGATGAATTTTTAGGGTATTTAATTGACAAACAGGGTATTCATCCAACAGACAAAAAAGTCAAAGCAATTAAAGACGTATCCAGGCCAAAAAATAAAACGGACCTACAGGCATTCTTGGGTCCGATCAACTTTTATAACGTATTCCTCCCCCACAAAGCAACGATAGCAGAACCATTACACCATTTGCTGGATAAAAAAACTGTCTGGACTTGGGGTCATAAAGAACAAAAAGCATTCCAAAGCATAAAAGGCTTATTAACCTCAGACACCGTTCTTATTCAGTTTAGTAATACACTTCCATTGACGGTCACCTGTGACGCCTCACCTTTTGGAGTCGGCGCCATCCTGAGCCACCAATTACCTGAGGCACCCGTCACCTTTTACTCAAAAACGCTCTCCAAAGCGGAACGCAACTATAGCCAGCTAGACAGGGAGGCCCTGGCAATCGTCGCCAGAGTTAAACGTTTTCACGAATACCTCTATGGGAGGACATTTTTCATTCTGACTGACCATAAACCATTACTGGGGATTTTGGCGGGGAACAAACCCACACCGAACATTCTATCCCCACAGATGACTAGATGGTCAGAATTCCTGGCCGACTATTCATATACCTTGCTGCATCGACCCAGGAAACAAATCACCCATGCAGACGCTTTAAGCCGAGCACCATTACCAACCATGGAGGACGACCCGGCTCCAACCACCGCCGCCCTACAAGTAGAGACCTGTCCTGAACTTCCATTGTCTGCAAATGATGTCGCCAGAGCCACGGCGAAAGACCCAGTGACTGCCCGCGTTTTGACTTGGGTAGGTAAGGGCTGGCCGGAAAGCCAAAAGACTGAAGGCTTTAAACCTTTTCGGACTAGACAAACTGAACTGTCAATACAAAAGGGGTGTTTATTGTGGGGAGATCGGGTGGTAATTCCATCCAGACTGCAGGAAGAGGTGTTGTGTGTGCTACATGAGGGCCACCCAGGCATAGTAAAAATGAAAAGCCTGGCCAGGAGCTATGCCTGGTATAGACAAGGATATTGAACACTGGGTTGCAACATGCCATAAGTGTCAGAGAGCTAGACCCACACCACCGCAAGCGCCCATACGGGACTGGGAGACCCCACGAGGCCCTTGATCTCAAATCCATATTGATTTTGCAGGACCAACCAGGGGTAACATGTTCTTAATAGTCGTAGATGCATATTCAAATTGGTTGGAGGTTATAGTTTGTCATCCACAACAACTGACACTGTTATAAAACAGCTAAACAAATTGTTTGCAACTCATGGTTTACCTGATGTATTGGTATCCGACAACAGGCCACAACTAATGGCTATACAATTCAAACAGTACTTAGCATCCCTGGGTATACACCATGCACTAACCGCACCGGCCCACCCGGCGGCGAATGGTAGGGCCGAACAAATGGTCAGGTTTACTAAAGAAAGCCTAGAAAAAATGGACTGTGGGGATGTCCAAGACAAGCTGAACTGCTTACTTACAGTACAACACATCACTCCCAGTAGTACAACAAACAAGAGCCCAGCAGAATTGTTAATGGGTAGGAAACTCAAATCCCATTTAGATAGACTGCACCCAAATTACACTTGTGAGAAACCCCCCGATTCGTCCAGCCGATACCGCACTTTTGAAATCGGTGACCTAGTCTATGCAAAGTATTTTACTGGGGACCCTCTCTGGCTTCCAGCCACTATCACACAAATAACAGGCCCCCGGTTCCTACCGACTAACCGTGGACAATGGAAGAGAATGGAAGCGGTACATAGACCAGCTTCATTCCCGAAACATTGAGCGTAAAATGACCGTGCAACCTCAAATAATAAAAATCGATGAAAACAAAACCAAGGATGGGGGGGAAACAAACAAATACAAAAGGGTGTGAAAATGAACCATTGAAATTAAATCTAGAACATCTAACCAACCAAAAAAGCACTTACGGTTAGATGAAACCATCGGAGATAGTCCAAGCAAAAGGGAAGCCATCCTGGAAGGGACCATCCAGGCCAGCTCAACCAGCCCGGTTGAACCAGGAGGGAGCGGCAAAACCACTGGCCTGAGCAACTTAAGCGGTAGCGGTAATGTTGACTCATCCTTCCAGGCGGTTCCATGGAGACGAGCCAGAGAGACAGCGATCCCGACCGAACCGCTCGGAGTCCTAGGCAAGAATGAGCCGCGCAGGTCAAGTAGGACCAGAAGAAGCCCCACCTACCTGCGCGACTACGTCACTCATGTAGGACTGAACTAAAGGGGGAGGGGTGTTCTGTATAACTTGGAAGGTTCCAAGTAGTCTTTTCTGATTGGCCAGAAAGGCCAGTAAAGGATTGGTTCAGTAGGAACCAATCCAAGGAGCCGCTCAAAGGCGGCAAAGTTAAAATAATGTCATTGGCTACAAGCCGGCAGGCAAGCCTCTATATAAAGGGCTGCCACGGTTTGAGCCAATATTCCGTTACTGTTTGCTGTTAACTAATAAAGAGGTATTTGTTGGAACCCGGTCTACCGCGCGTCTTTTCCGGACGGAACAGTTATTTTTTAATGTTCCAGGAAAATTATGATAGATCTAATATTTGAATACAAATTGTAATTCAGTACCATAATGTGTGCGTGTGTGTCTTCGTGTGTATTACTGTTCCTATTAGTTCTGAACCTGAAATCTAAACATATGCACCTCAGATTTGTTTAACAGAAATTTATTGTATTCATAAATTGTGTGAATTGGAAAAATGGTAGTTGCAGAAGTAGTCCTTGTTTAGGAACTGCAATTTGGACCAGCAACTTGAATAGTAAGCTAATGGTAACTTATTGAAAAATCACATGACCATGACTACTTATGATTTTACAAGAGCTTTCCTTTCCTTTCCAGCATCAGAAGGAATAACTCTAAAATTCCAAATGAGGAAGGTTTCCAGATTTTAACTCACAAAGAAATGGATTAAAAGGGCAACTCTTGGAGCCTCCCCCCATTTCTCCAACCTTAGCAATGTTCACCCAAATGCTGGGATAATTTGAAAAAAGAGATGTCTGGATTACATTCATTGGAGAGAAAAAAGATTACAAAACAATAAGCAGACACACAGTGAGCCATGAACTCTCAGCAAACAAAGCCTTTAATGTGAAACTGATCAGAATCTTGTTGGTTACAAGCAGCAACTGAGAGGTTGCTGTAGGAGTCAATCAACTTGGTGCTATACAAGCCCTTTTGCATATTTAGATCCCCAAGCCCAATGATAAAACCAAGTTTTTAAGGATTTATGAAAAGTCAGTAGGCTTGAAGCTGTTCTGATAATCAGTGTGATGATATTCCAAAGAGTAGATACTACAACAGAAAAACATCTCCTTCCTGGGCCTCACCAGATGTCATTTCTAGCAGATGGGATCCAGAGCGAGACCTAATTGGGCTAAACAGATGAAATTGGAGACAGGCAGTCCCTTGAATAATAAACAATAATATGGTAACCAATATTGCCATTAAAAATGTCCCAGTCAAACCTATAGCATAATGCAGCAATAGAACTTTAAATTCCAAATGTCTGTGGAGATTCTAAGTCATCCAGATCATCTCCTCCCAAAGGTGCTTTCTCAAAAGGCAACTGGACTTTGTTTTTCCTTGAGGATATTATGCTTCTCATCCAAGAAGCTTCAAGAATGCTTCAAGCTTCAAACATCTTCAAGGAAAAACAAAGTATAGTTTCCTTTTGAAAAAGCCCCTTTGGGATTTAAATTCTGAAGCAGTGGGGTATATCCAAATTTAAACTTCTTCAACATGGCTAATTTGATATACTATGTCCATGACCTTATAGAAAACCAAACTTTAATAAAATTTGCTGGCTCCACTGCCAGCCCCTATTCTATCTTCTCTCACAGAGAACCTTATTTATTGTGGCTTCATAGTACCATAGTGTACAGGGCTTATTAAGGCAGAGGATTGTAATTTCCCTAACTGTTTCTCTAACTTCTCCCCATATGTCATCAGCTGTGGAAAAATATTTACTCGTCAATCTGGGGCTAGGGAGGAGGAAGTTTTGTCAAATATTACAAACCATATTGCTGAGTTTTGTTTTGTCTTTTTAAATTAACTTTGATTTTATTTATCAATTGCAAGACTGATTTCTCTCTGAAATATTTAGCCATGCAAGTTTATATTGCAGGTCCAGGAGTTTGTGCATAAATTATTTCATATTATTTTAATATTGCTTTTTACCAAAAGGGCTGTAGCAGATGTGAAGACTCTTGTTTGTCTCACTGACAAATTGTTTTAGTCTCAGAACCCAAAACTTTAGAAATAATACCGTACAATTTTTCCCAAGTTTTATTCCATGCTCTTATTATAGATGTTGCAATAGTGGATATGAGTGATTTTTCCAGGCAGCCCGCCCTCTTCTACCACCTTGGGGTACGTGAAAGCTTTGATATGGCCAATAATATTATACTTTACCATGATACGGATGTTGATACTTCTCAGTCACTGAAGGTATGTTTTTATTCTGTTGTTACATTAGAAAGATTTAAAAATATGGTACTATAATAAATTGCAATAAATATAGATGCATCTTTTAAAAAATATGTTTTCAAAAATTTTAAATTTATTTTATTATTAAACAAAAGATAAAGTACAAAAGATAAAAGTATTGAATTTTGCATTGAATATACTTGGATAATTCAATATATATCAGTAATAAATTATAAACAATAAAACAATACATTACATTAATTGATTAATTAAATTAATACTAAAATTAGAACTAAATTATGATTATAAATTATAATTCAAGATTATTTTATATGGCAAAAAACCTCAAATCTCAGACATGGCCAATATGGTATATAACATTACAGTGCAAAAATTATAAATTATGTATGCATCAGACTTTCTTTTTAAATAGAAAGTTATAAAGTTAGTCTTTATATCAAACCTACTTCCACAATTTAATTAGCTTTTCTCCCAAAGAATATCTTCCAATAAAAATCCCTGCATTTGTTAATTTACAGTATATAGTACTAATTCAGTGAATTTGGAAGAAGTTTGGTGAAATTTGAAAGGAATATCTCTGATTGAAATTAAATTGCGTTGTTGTATACTGCTCAGCCTCACTTACTCTGTGTATGTGGCCATATAAATTTGATTAATTAATAAATAAATTACAACCTTCAAAATCTGATTCATTCTACTATTGTCACTTTTCAATATTTTGGGACTTTACAGTAATACCATTGTATATGGATAAAGGATTTTATATAACTCCTTGTGAGTTATAACAAAATTTACATGAAAAATAACATACAGTTATGAGTAAAACATTCCAGATTAAAGGAAAAGTGATAAGAGATGATAGATAAATATAATTTATATGTCATAATCAGATTAAAAAAAACAAAACAAAACAAACAAACCCATCCCAAAACCCTGGTAATGTTACTTCTCGGTTTTTAAAAAAAATTCCCATTTAGTTATTGTATTCCTACATTATTTATTTCTACATTCAAATAAAATTCCAGAGTTGAAGAGAATTGTTTTGTAAGTGGATATTACATGAAGCAAAATATTATTAGCTTAATTTAAGAATTAAACTTCATCCTCGTTTAAGACAAATGGATAGGCTAAGTTCTTATCTATTTCATTAAAAAATTAGTATTACTTTTATCAAATAGTAAAATCCACATACAGTATTTAAAGATTTTCAGTCTTCAAACCAGTAGCATCATTGTTTTTTAAAGGCAGTATTTATTATACTTACATAAGATTGCATGCTTTGTTTTTTTCAGGACATGGTATCTCAGAAAAACACAGTAAGTATACAAGCTCCTATCTTTTAAAATGTTCATTGGGAATATTACAGAATAACTAATTTGAGAGAATTTTCAGAGAATTGTAAATTCAAATATGTGCTGAAGAATGAATGTCAAATACTTGTTAAACCTCTTTAAACTTTGTTAAGAATGGGCTATGTTATACAGGTAGTCCTCAACTTACGACAACAGTTGTGCCCACAATGTATGTTGCTGTGAGAAATTTGTTAACTGAATTTTGCCCCATTTTACAACTTTTCTTACTACATTTGTTAAGTGAATCATTGCAATTCTTAAATTAGTAAAATGGTTGTTAAGTTAATCTGGCTTCCCCATTGACTTTGCTTGTCAGAAGGTTGCAAAAAGTAATCACATGACATGGGGCACTGCAACCATCATAAATATAAGTCAGTTGTCAAGCATCTGAATTTTGATCATGCAACTAGAGGGATAGTTGTAAATGTGAAAAACAGTCAATGTACTTTTGTAGCTTTGAACAGTCACTAAACAAACTGTTGTAAGTCAAGGATTACTTGTACAAATATACTACATGTTATGTATAATACATACTAAGTTTATTTTAAATGATTACAATTTGTGATTAGAGTAAATGGTTTACATGTTTTTTAAAAAAATTCAGATACAAAATGTTTATTAAAATATATGTATTTTTGTGAAAAGCAGATAAAACTATAACCACTGTGATTAAATGATTAAAAAATAACTAAACCAGTGTGACTTGGTAGACAAGTACTACCATAAATAGTTTATGATAAATAGGTATGAGTATAAAAATCTGGACACAAAGACTATATTACTAACAACATTGCATTTGGAAATTGTCTTCTTTTAAAAATGTTGAGAACAGCATTGTTTTATGAAATGTGTAATTCCACCTAAAGACAGCATTATATGTAAGATCATTTTGTGCCTCAGATGGGAAAATATTTTCACATTAGCTACTTAATCAATAGAGCATTGAAGGTATTTACTAAGTTTTCCAAGAGTATAGGTGTACTAGCTTTTTGTGTGAAGTATTTCACTTTGCAGGATCCATATTCAAAATGTAAGTTGGACAGAACAAATAAATAGCTGAGATCAGGGTAAAAGCTAAATTTCATTTCAATTAACTGATGTTGAGTTTGGTACAGGGCATTTAATTGCCAATTTGTTTAATATTTGTCCATTTTATCACATAGACTATTGTAGGTCTACAGCAGAATTTGAAGGGGTTCTGGAGGCTTTGCTCAATACTTATAGATGGGATACTATAGAGTTGTAGGACCTCTTACCATGCAGTCATGTTTTTTTAAATTTGTATTTATTTTGTTGTGGAAAATTCAACAAACATTACAGGAATTAAAAGCATGGCCGATTCAGGGATGCAATGATCTGGTAAAAGTCCATAATTCTTTCTATAAACAAGATTTCCCATAGTCTTTTCCTCAGATCTGGACATTGAGATTTTCAGTAATGAACAATTGCTGGAACTTAGTAGAGCAGCCATTGACACATTTTGGATATTTGTGGACCTGCTCATTCTGTTTGCTGCTGGGTGCTACCTGTTTACCTATTTTCTTCAGACAAGCAGTAAAAAGGATCAAGAAAAAACAACAGTAATTTAGGTATCTCTTTCCTTAAAATGATGAAGAAAATATATGCAGCATCCATCCATCTGTCAGTCCATCCATCCATCCATCCATCCATCCATCCATCCATTCATTTCAGAATTTTTTCTGCTTGAACTGCTTGAAAAAGGGCATCTTAGAAACATCATAGTATTAGAAAAGAATAATGGTCATTCAAAGGGAATAATAAAACTTATTTTCTGATTCAACATCTAATATAAAAAACTCTGACAAACACCCTGCCCTAAGGCTCTAGGTTTTCAAAGCTAATTTAAGGGCAGATGGGGTAGTAATTAAAAAGATTCTTTTACCAAGTACCCAAATCTAAAATAGCAGTCTTGATTCTGTACTTTTGCACGCATACTAGTGCTAGATGCCATTATCAAAGCAATATCTGCTTTTTGGGGTCCCTTTTTGCTAGAAATATATATAGTATATAGTCTCTATTAAAGTGAAGATTGTATTTGTGAATGCAAATGTAGAAAAATCGTTATTTTATATTAAATACACTAGCTAGATTTTCTCCAGCAAAGTATAAATTAATTAGTAAAATAAATAAATGATGCATAATAAATCTCATTTCTATTTTTGTTTCTATTGCTATTCTAATCCAAGTAGGAAATGTAGAACAAAATAAGGAGGATAGAATAAATTAGCTGAGGGGATTCACAAAAATATGGATTGACCTAGCATTCAATGAAGACTATGTAATTATTAGCATGGCAATGTTACAAACTCAGAAAATCTGCATAGATTCTTGTTCTAGATGCCCTTTTTCATCTCAATGGTTATTATACATTTAAATAATATGTAGGATTGGTTGCTGGGATGTAGGAAATGATTGTTGGCTTGAGAAATGCAAGATACACATAAATCTACTACAATATATTGGTGGAGTCACCATAATATTACTGTAAGAGCAATACTAATCTGGCTAGGAAGGTTCTCCTCCTCTTCCCAGAAAACTCAATTTCCTTTTCCCAGGGAGGTAAAGTGTTTTTTCCCTAAGAATTCCCAGGACAGCAACTTTTATTCGTAAATGGCATGTTCAGTTTCAAATAATTATTGCTGTGATAATTATTTCTCTTATTTATGTCATATATTAGCTTTATCTATACAATTAAGACAATTGAAATGTTTGATTCAGGCTTGTGCATGACAATATGCAATTGTGCATGACAATATGCAATTGTCATGTAGTAAAAATAAAAAAAAATCAATAGTAAATCAAAGGAAGAATGGAGAATTAGATGTTCAGTTAAAGAAAAGTGCTAAAATTTCCATGATAAGATGCTGGATTTGGAGAAATGAATGCTGATTTTCAAAATCTAATGAGGGACGACTTTTTGACATATAGTAGTCTTCTGGAGTGAGTGTCCATGCTTACTCTTCGTTGTACATTTAAAAACTTTTCAAATGCAAAAAGATTTTTGGATTGCAATATGGAAATATGTTTTTCTTTATATGTTTATTATTTAAAATAATCATTTGACATCTTCTCCCCTTAAAAATGTTGAAATTAGAATATTAATTTTGTTAGAGAAGTATATTGAGTTCAGAACAGAAATTATACAAACTTTTATCTTAATGTGTTTATTGGGTTATGGCCTTTGAACCTTAGTTAAGCTAAATTGGAAAAGCCTGTAGTTTCACATATGTTTTGAATGAACACACTATTATGAAATTAAGCTTTATCTTACTTAAAATAAAATTCAAGGTTCATTACTACTGTTTTTTTAAAGACTAATCTTCTATATATATATAAAAGTGAAATACCACTCACACATCATCACAGAAACTCCAGAACCGTAAAGCTTAGTTTAAACTTGAAATTTGGCACATATGTTCCTATTGGCTTCTAGGTACTCACAAAGAAAGGAGTTTTCGAAATGATCATCACAGTGTTAGTATTTCGTACATTATTATTAACACACACTGATGCTAAGGAGTTCTACTCCCACTCCCCACCTGAAAAGAAATCTGTTCCAAATGCAAGACACACAGTACCAAGCAGCTTTAGTACAGAACAGTTGAGTTAAGCCACTCCAGGCTCCTTGCTGACTCATTCTTGTTCACACAGCAGGTACTCTATCAGTTTCCAAACAGCCCTCAACTCTCACATACTGACAGGACGCTAGCCAGGTGAATATCAATGGATGCTGGTAGGCTAGAGGCAGATTTTTTTCCTTATTTTCCTCCCCCCAAAATAAGCCCATTTTCGTAAGCGAAGCATGTGTACCAAGCTAGTTTAATATTAAACTGTTATCCTCATTTAGTCCTATAAAATAAACAATTAAAATGAAAGGTTACTAATGTGCAGCCTTATCAGTTTGATTTATCAGCAACTTCTTATGTCCTGGAATTTATTTTTCCAAACCAGAACTAGCCTTGCATATCATGAAGGAATGCAATATTCTGTGGCCATTTTTAAAATTTGAAGAGCCTTGAAGTCCGACTGCCAATTTCTGTCATGAATTGGTGAATACCCATTCCAAACATTTTTATGAAATTATTAAAATACTCAGCCTAATGGATTTTAAAGAAATATCCCAGCATGAGCCAAAGGTGCTCTTCAAAAGCCAACTGGACATAAATATAGGCCAATTTCAGTGTTAAATACTGATTACAAAATATTCACTTCTATTATAGCAAGTAGACTAAAAAGAATGTTAAATGAGCATATATATGAAGATCAAAATGGATTTCTCCTGACCAGACAAATCAGGAACAACTTAAGAATAGTACTAGATGTCTTAGAATTTTTCAAAGCCTATCCACCTTCGAAGCCCACCCCGAAAAACAAATTGCACTGATGTTTTTAGATGCTGAGAAGGCCTTCGATAATTTAAATTGGCAATTTTTAATCCAAAAAATTTATAATATGAATTTAGGCACCACATTTGAAAATATTATAACAACCATTTATGATACACAACAGGATAATATTATAATAAAGGGGGAATATACCCGCCCCCCAAAAATAGAAAAAAGAGTCAGACAGGGGTGCCCACTCTCACCCCTGCTCTTCATATTATCATTAGAAGCATTACTAATGTGAATTAGACAGAACCCAGACATAAAAGATAAAAGGTTAAGAAAGAATATAAGTTGCAAGCGTTTGCGGATGATATTATTTTTTTCATTGAGGAACCAATAGAAAGAGGACAAAAATTGATGAATGAATTAGAACAATTTGGAGCAGTAGCAGGACTTAAAATTAATAGGAAGAAAACAAAATTAATGACTAAAAATTTAACAGAAAAACAGAAAATAGAATTAGAAGAAGTTATGGGAATACAAGTGATAAAGAAAGTTAAATACTTAGGAATATGATTGACAGCACATTGTAAGACACTTAAGGAAAATAATTATTTTCATATTCATATATTGTCATATAATTATGACAAGTTGATGCAACAGGTAAAGAAGGATTTAGAAACATGGGGCAAGTGCAACTTTCATTGTTAGGCAGGATTGCTGCTGTGAAAATGAATATTCTTCCAAAATTCCTATATATATTTCAGACGATCCCAATCAAAGTACACAAAATTTTGTTTGAAGAACTTAATAAAATAACTGTAAACTGTAAAATTTATCTGGCAAGGGAAAAAATCTAGAATAAATTTAAAGGCAATGCAGGATATGAAGAGCAGGGGAGGGCTGGCACTTCCAAGTTGGGAGTTTGGGTGAATTTAACCAATAAGAGAATATTATTCTTAGAAGGCCATGACTTGCAGAGGGGGTGGCATGCTTTTTTATGGGATGTAGGGAAAACTAGCCAGAAATATTTTCACAGACACCTAATCAGAGACTCATTATTAACTAATTGGAAGAAAATATGGAAAAACATTATTTAAAAATACCAATTTGGATTTCAACAATGGAGGCGATGATTCACCCAAATCATTGGGATATCACTAAAATGATTAAATATAAGGACCTATTGGATACACAAGGAAATTTGAAATTGCGGCAAGAATTTCAAGAGTGGGGACTAAAAATTGATCAGTGGGCATATCTTCAAATTCAAAGTAGATATAAACAGGACAAGAAAGAATTTGGTATTAACAATAAACTCCAGCAATTAGATAAAATTTTATTAGGATCAGGCAAAAAAAATATAACAAAATTTTATAATTATTTATTAGAAGTAGAATTAGAAGAAGAAATTGTAAAAGGGAACATGATAGCCTGGAGTAGGAATATAGGACGTAGTATCACCATAACAGAATGGGAAAAGGTCTAGGGTAGAAATAATAAAATTACAAAATTGGTTGCATACAAAGAAAACACCTATAAAATGTTTTATAGATGGCTCCTTCGAGATTAACGAAGATGCACCCCAATATGAGTCCGAATTGCTGGAAATGCAAAAAAAAAAAAAAAAGGGAGGAATTTTTTTCCATATGTGGTGGTCCTGTGCAGAAGCTCAAAAATATTGGCAGAAAATTAGAAATTGGCTGGAAGAAATGACAAGAGAACAGATCAAATTCAAACCAGAGTCCTTTCTGTTAGGGATGTTTGATAAACAAATATCAAAAAAAGTGAAATATATAATCATACACATTTTGACAGCAGCCAGATTGGCTTTTGCACAATGTTGGAAACAGCCTCATGTTCCATCAGAGGAGATGATCATTTAAAAAATTTCAAGTTGTGCAGAAATGGACAAATTAACTTTGGCATTAAAAAATAAAAACACTTCAATATACTACAACAGCTGGAACTGCTGGTACAAATGGATGGACCAAAGATAGACTTCACACTAAAAGGCAAAAGAAGTCCACAAGTCTTAAAGTTGTCAAGTTTGAAGTCCCCTGCCATAGACATATCTCAGCATGAAAAATTAAATGCAATTGTTTTCCAATTAATATTCTTGCTTCCTAAGAAATGTTTGCAATTTTACATTCCATTAACCTTTGTACTGTACATGTACATGGCAAGCATACTGACACACATATGTGTATACTTTGCTGTTTTCCTTTTTTGGTTAACAATTCTTTTCTTTTCCATGTGTCTTGTTTTTAAAATCTGCATCCTTCTCTTCTTCCATTACAATACTGAATAGGCTGCCAACCATAAATCTTTTCTTCAAGTACAGCTACCTCCAGAATACCATTGTAGTAGTATGATGGGCAAAGTACGTATCGCTCTTTTACTCTACTTTACCTTTTATTAATGTTGCTATAAATTTGCTTCTGTCCTAGTTTTAAAGCAATCGCTTCTTGAACATTTAAAAAATTGTTCTGTTTTAACTCTTGGTGCTCTTGGAATAGCAATGTTATTTTATCAGAGTCTTTGCCACCAGTGCTGTTAGGGTAGTAACCTTGAGAGCCAATATCCTGCTTCTGTAATTGCACATGATGTGAGATGTAGAAAGAGTACATAGTACCAACATTTTCAAATTATCATTATTCCAGGATCACAATTAACATGAAAAATAGCCTGTTTTAATCAGACATCAGTTATGTTTTCCAGTACTCTTAGATTAAACCATTCTAATTTTATTTAGAATGGAAATTCTTCTCCTTGGTCCTTAATGTTACTAGTAAATTGAAGAACTGAATATGATCTCACAACCAATATATCTGATAAGCAGTACTATTCATTTTACCAAATGGTATATATCCATTCTTTAATGTTAACAACTACCTTGTCTAATGTGTGAAGTACAGTCATTTTCTGTTTGCAATACATACATTCCCTGTACACATACTGGAAAAAGATGTTTATAAAAAAAGATTTCATAGAATTCCTTTCATTTACTTAGGTCAAAGATTTTTAAACTTGTTTCAACTTGCTCATCTACAGTTATAGCAGCTCTTTGCTTTAAATGGTCATCTGCTTAAGTAAAAATCCAAAGTCAGAGATATTTTCATGTGGGGTACACATTGATGGAAATTTGTTTCTAATAGGTCTTCTGTGGTACTTTCTTCTTTTCATTTTTCCTTCTTGGCACCTGTCATTTTAACACTTCTTAAATTCTTTCTTAAGTTTATGCAACTTTAAACATAGACAACATTTTTGTAGGCATCACAGTAAAACAGGAAAAACTCCTCACTGTTTTATTGATTTGAGGTGTTTGTTCATGTGTAGTGTAAACTGTCAACTGGAAAGTAGAGAGAAAACTTATTTCATAGAAAAAACAGAACAAAGTGATCTCACTTTGTTTTGGCTCAATTTTCCCCAACATGACCTCAAGTAAATTTGTTTACAATATATTCAAATTATCTCAAGATATGGGAGTGCAGCCAAAAAACATTGGGAAACATCAAAATTAGGAAAGGCAGAAGGAAATAATATTATTTCCCTTGTATAAAATAGTGATTAAAATGTGTTATGTTAATCACGCTCCCCAATTAAAAATTCAGTGAATATCCAGAGCTCTTGAACCAATCAGTTTTCATGTCTCTGCTGCAGAACTGATAGGATATATCTCCGTGGGGAAATAACTATAAATGAAGTTGAAGCTGCAGCCAGCTGAAAGGAAGCACTTGTAAAAAAAAAAAGTCCTAGTTCTAATGCCATGGCAATGGGACACTTCCATAGGTGGGATTCAGCTGGCTCATACCAGTTCAGGCAAACCGGTTGTTAACTTTTTGCACAGTTCATAGAATTGATTGAATCATTATGTGGCTTCCCCCTCACCCTCCCAGACTCTACTCGCCTCGGCCATCATCTCCTGAGGCCATTTTGGCATCTCAGTGCTCCTCTAACTGCCCCTCCCCACCTCTCTCCAAGCAAGCAACATCCACGCAGATGAAGCCCCAAGGCAGCTCTGACAAGGCACTCAAAGGGAGGGTCTGGAGCTACTAAACAGGCAGCCAATCTAAGTGCCTGAAGGACTCCATCCATCACCAGGTACCTCACCAGGCGGTAAGCAAGGCCTTGGCTGGCCTCAGCAGACAACAGGCTTCCCAGGGAGCCAATGTAGCATCCATAGCTGGCTCTGCCCTAAGGAGGCCTTCATTAAGGGCCCTGTGAAGAGGGGCTCAGGCCCAGTCCCCACACAGCGCCATGATCCACAAGCTTCTGTCAGTGATGCATGGCAACCCGGCTGGTTCCTTTGTGGGTGTTGGTTTGCAGGTGGGCACCCCTCCCCTCCCAGCCACTTTTCACCTGGACTGAGAAGATAAGGCTGATGGTGGGGGAGGCGTACACCAGCTCCGGGCCTGTTGTGCTCAGCCAAAGGGTTGTCAGGGGGGAACACAGTGAGCCTCGACCATCTTTTGGGCCTGGCTATTCCACAACTTGACTGGGTGGAGGGCTGGTTTGGTAGAGGGGCAATATGAGCAGCACAACTTCAGAGTCCCTGGCCCCCCTATCTGATGGCAGCTGTGGCAGTTGAAGCCAGCAGCTGTAGAGAGTCAGGTGGGAGTGAGATGCAGGCTTAGGGAGGGAGCTGAGTGGCAGTGGGTCAGCCTGGCTCACTTTTCTCTCTGCCACCAGTCGCAGAAGGAAGGGCAGGGCAGGTGGGGATAAGAGGTTGTGGCCAGCTAGGAAAGCCGAACTGCTGCCTAGCTCAGACTTGTCAATGGGTGGGTGAGGCGGAGGCTGCAAGGCATGCCTGGCTTGAAGTTCCCTGCCCTTTCTTTCTAAAACTGCCCAAAACAGGGAATGGAAGAAGGCACCTGCCCAGCCTCTTTGTGGACACAGAACCCTTGCCAACCAGCCTTGCCTGCCAGTCACTCTGGGTGACATGAGTCCAGAGGCGATCATTTCTTCACGGGGGAATGGCCAGGAGTTCCACAGCGGGCTCAGGTTAGGTTGGCTAGCTCACACAATGCTCCTCCTGCGTTCCTCTCTGCGAGGAAGCCCCAGAGAGAAGAAGCAGCCCAACACACACCCTCCTTCTGTGCCCCAAAGCTGAGCTCCAGGGCCTTTCCATCACTGGCCTTCTGAGGCTGTGGGCTCCTGCTGCTGCTCCCAGAGTCGCTCTCTGGCTGGCAGCCACTGGAAGTCACCATGGTGCCGCTTCAACTGCTTCCCTGTGCCAGGAGAGTGTGATGCCAGGTGTGCAAGCGAGGCAGTCACCCAGGATGGCTTCTTTCCATGGCATCATATAGCTCTCCCAGGGAGGTAGGAGTGGGAGAGAGAGGTTACCTGGCCAGAGAGAAAGTTAATCTTAAGGCAAGGTCACACTGGCCGACGGATACAAAACCGATGTAAAAAGGACACAACGGATGAGCAAATTTTCCATCTGTTGTTATCTGCTCTCAAAAGTGCCCCAAATTTGCATAAACAGAGCGGACAACAACGGAAAGGAACGGACGTGGGGAGGATGTAGCGGGGATGTAAAGCAGACGTTCGTAGGAAGCCTAGCTGATGAAAGCGGATGACACATCCACAGGGCTTCCAGGGGAGAACAGCGAAGCGGACGCATAACAGAAGGAATGGATGCGTAGCGGATGACACGGATGCATCATGGACGCCTACAGGATGCATAGCGGATGCAAAGCATTCACTGGGCATGCGGGGAGGATGAATTGCAGAAGCTCCGCGGATATAAAAGGATGCACTCGCAAGCAGGTCACCATTCAGAGGAAAGACCTGCTGCCAGAGACATCTTGAGAGAACACCAAGGGGAAGAAGAGGAAGCCTGTGCCTACTCCTGCCAGCCCTGGCAAAAAGGACAGAACCACCATCCCACCCCCTGGCGCTGACTCTGAAGCTGCTGCTGCTGCTCCTGGTGCTCCTGGTGCTCCTGGTGTTGCTGCTGCTGGTGTTGCTGGTGCTGCTGGTGCTTCTGCTGGTGGTGCTTCTCCTGCTGCTGCTGCTGGTGCTTCTCCTGCTGCTGCTGCTGCTGTGGTGGACCAGACCCAAGGCCCTCAAAGCCCTGCTGCTGAAGGCCCTGAAGCCTCTGCCAGAGGGATGAAGAGGCAAGGCAAGGAGAAGGGGGAGAGGAAACAGTACTCCATTTCCGAGGACCATGAGGAGGAGGTGCTGGAATGGCTGAGGGAGAACGAGTACCTGTGGAGGAAGGGCCACAGGCTCTATCGCGACACCAAGCGGAAGCAGGCAGCGTGGAGACAGAAGGCGGAGAGCCTGGGTGACACTTCAGATGTCCTCCTGGGGTGGTGGAAGTATATGCACACCTGGTATGGCAAGCTGCACCTGAAGAGATCTGGGCAGGCCACTGTCAAGCTAACTGACCGGGAGACCTATGTCATGGCCAGGTGCAGCTTCCTGGAGGGTGAGATCCGCCACCAAGGAGCAGCCCCTCTGTCAACCCTCTCCCTCAGACAGCCCACAGAGAGCCAGTCCTCTTCCAGCCAGGAGACAGCTACCGTGTCCAGGCAGGTGTCTTTGGAAGGCCCCATGGCAGAGACCCCCCTGACAGCTGCACTCCCCATGCCAGAGGACGTGGAGGATCCCCTGTCTCAAATGGAGCAAGAAGAAGCATCATCCAGAGACCAACCCACACCCACACCCAGCTCCACCTCCACAGAAAGCAGGCAGAGAGGCAGACGGGAGGGCCAGAGCCTCACTGTCCTGCTAGAGATCAGAGACACCATCAAGACCAGCACAGATCTTCTCTCTCAGCTGGTCCACAACGATATGCCATCCTCTAACCACAAGCCCTTCATCACGTACATGAGCCAGACCCTCATGGACCTGCCCAAGGCCCAGTATCAGGTGATGAAGAAGAAAATCACAGCACTGCTGCACCACCCTCCTGGCCCAGCTGAACCTGCTGCAACCCACTCCAGGTCTGCTCCTCCACCCCAGGCGATGTCACAGCCCTTCCATGGCTTTCAACAGCCCCTCACCTACCAAGGCTACGAGTACCAGGACTTCCCACACCAGAGGCATCCCTTCCCAGTCCAGGCCCAAGTACATCGCACGCCACAGATGCCTCACCTCGCCCAGCTGCAGACCAGACAGCCCCACTACACTTCTTCCTCCACCCCACAGCCAAGCCCCTCAACAGAAAATCTGTCTTCAGTACTGTGCCTGACATCCCAGGTCCTTAAGGAAGGGCCTCTCAACCTCACGGGACTGAGTCAGCTCTCTGAGAGCTTCCTGAATACACCATCCCCTGTTCTACTCTCGGGGCCAGGCACCCCAATGGCGCCTCAGACCAGCACTCCAGCAACAGCCACCTCCACAGTCCCTGGCTGCTCGACAGCTGAGACCATGGACATGCCTCAGAGTGACTGAGAATAATGCCAGAGACTGAGTTGTTACCTGGTCACCTTATCTTTGCTTAAAGACACTTTACTTGGTTCATTTTCCTTTTTTAATAAAGTCATACAGTTTACTTAAGATAGTTGTTAATAAAGGTTATCTTTGCTTCACACACTTGGTTCATTTTATTTACTTAATAAAGTGTTGGTGAAAACTTTGAAAAAAGGGTTAAGCCTTTGCATGCTTGTGGGATAGGTAAGGATAATTGTGGGATGGGTAAGGATAGTTGTGGGATGGGTAAGGATAGTTGTGGGATGGGTAAGGATAGCTGTGAGATGGGTAAGAATAGTTGTGGGATAGATAAACTTCCAGTGCAAGCATAGTGGGACTGTATGGTCCACCCTCCCAGCTGCCACACATATGGCCCTTTATTGTCAATAACAATTTATTCATTGATCAACTTTATTTCAGAATAAACAAACCTCTTTATTAATGCCCTATTCATCGTAAGGCCACTCAACATATATGGCACAATCTCATCAGTGTGATGAGACAGGCTCAAGGAAGCATCCCTTAAGCATCTACCATCCTGTCTTCCCACTCCAGTGCTCCAGCTGGGGAGTTGCACCAGTGTTTCAGGAGATTGTGCTGCTTCTTCCCTTCACATGAAGCTCTGTTGGGGCCTTGTACATCCACAGTGTCTATCAGGTTACATCCTTGCCTCCATTCATGAGGCTCCATGTCTCCATTGCCTTGTTGACGGTCCACAAGCCTGTTCTGCAACACTGGGTAGCGGGTGCGCATGGTGGTGAGAAGTACCTGGAACCTGTTGGCCAGGATGCCAAAGGCATTCTCCACCATCCGTCTTGCACTGGACAGCCTGTAGTTGAAGATCCTCTCTTTATGGGTGAGGTTTCTGGAAGTGTAGGGCTTCATGAGGTAGGTTCTGAGGGAGAAGGCGTCATCACCCATGATGAAGTAGGGCACATCTTGTGTGTCATTGGGTAGGGGGTCTGGATCTGGGAAACCCATGATGAGGTTGCATTCCAGCCCACCCTTGAGGTCACTGGCGTTTTATATTTGGGCATCTGAAGCTGCCCCGTTGCCTGAAGCATCGATGTACATGAACTTGTAGTCAGCATCAACCATGGCAAATAGGATGATGCTGAAGAAGCCCTTGTAGTTGAAATAGTTGGACCCCGAGTTGGGTGGAGCTTTGCAGGCCACGTGCTTCCCATCTATGGCTCCAACGGTGTGGGGAAAGCTCCACCTCTGATACCACTGCTCTGCAACTTTCCTCCAGCCTTCTTCAGTGGTGAGGCACCTGAGGAGCTCCTCCACGTATTCTTTGATGATGGCCTGCACCACTTCTTTGACCACAATGCTGATGGTGTTGTGTGGCACCCTCCAGGCATACTGCATGTTTCTGTACGTGGTCCCAGAGGCCAGGTGGTGCAGAGTCAGTGCCACCTTCATTCCAAGGTCCAGGCTGGGACGGAAGTTGGTGTTTGCCTTGGTCAACCTGGGTCTCAGATGCTCCACAACTTCGTCAAACATGGCTGGTGGCATCCTCATGAAGTGCTGGAATGCACGAGTGTCTTCATTCCTCAGCTCCACCATCAGCTTGTCATAGAGTCCAAACTCCGCTCTTCTCCCGATCCATCGTCGGACCCAGACAGTTCTTGGATGTCTCCTTCTTCTCTTTGCATAGAAAAGGTGAAACAGTCTGAAGAGGGCTTGGTTCTGGTGTTGAATGATGGCGGCTACCAAAAGGAGTGTGCGACGATCCATGGTGGAGATCAATGGATGATGTGGAAGAGCAAGAGCAAGGCTGAAGAGGTCTGCACACCAGGGCTGCTGGACTGAAAGTGAGATCCAGGTGATTTCCTCCTCCTTTTTATAGGAAATATCGGTTTTCCGCTAGGTGTCCTTCTACATACTCTAGACATCCTCCAGACATCCTAAATATCTGAGATACGTCCCATATATGAACGTTTTGTCCGTTTTAATGCTTTATATACGAGATGCATCCGCATACATCCTTTCTATGTCCATGCTACTAACGCTGTGTGGATGTTCCGTGTACCTTTCGCTTCCTCCCTCTTTCCGCTTTCCACTGGAGCGGATGTGAGTTGCGCAGATGCCCAGAGGATGCCGAGAGGATACATCGGATGTGTAACGGATGACAACGGATATAGAACGTTTGTTGCCCGTATGTGTCGCAGATGTAGATCGTACGTGGCGGAAAGTTCATCCACTCAAAAAGTTTTGTGCAGCTCAAAACTTTTTGAGCGGATGAAATAGCAGTAGACGGATGTTTCACAGATAGAGCGTATGAAAGACGTACACAGTGAGTACACAATGGATGCATCGCGTTTTCCAATGGATGGCAAGCTTTTTTGTCCGTTTTACATCCTCTTTGCATCTGTTGGTTCAGTGTGACATGGGCTTTACAAAACAAGCAAGAAGCCAGCGAGAACTAGATTAAAGGGTAACTTTAATATGTAGAATGGCAGACAGGTTTGTTCAGCAGATCAGGACTTTCTATATGGGGAATTATTAATGGAAGTGTTGTTCATTGGGGAAAACCGCTGACATGGGCTTTTGAAAGATAGCCAAACCCCGTGTGGATTCTGAAACTGGGAAAGTCCTTTGACCTGTTGCCCCAAACTCTTGCTGGCACAAAAAGCTTTAAACACTAGAATCAATGTGTATGCTCCAGCTGCCTGGCCAGTGAGGAAGAGCAGGAGGCCAGGCAGCCTCTCTCTCCCTCTCCTACCTCCCCAGGAGAGCCACATGACACCACAGAAGCCTCTACTGCAGCTTTTTTTGTTGCTGTTATTTTGCGCCATGGAGAGGGCTGGGAATAGAGGCAAGCAAGCTCTGCAATTGGGAATTCTGGCAGCTTGGAAACCAGGATATCCCTCCTACTGCTTCCCTTCCTCTCAGTTCCAAATTCCAAGCAAGGATTCACCATATTCACCTTCAAGTACTTTAAATGTATCTCCCTACATATCTCTAGGCTAGATAAAACCAAAGCTTTGAACCATTCCGTGAACAAAACTTCCCCTTCAGGTCACTTACCAACTTGGTTGATCCCCTATGAACATGCTTCAATTTCTTAATTTCTTTCTTAAAATGTCCTCCTCAGAATTGGATGCAACTGTAGCTTTGGGCTAAAAGGCTGGTTCAAGTGCCTAGGTTGTTTTCTTTTACACTTCTTGTGATTTCACACTGCCTGGAGTTGCGGTGGAGTTGGGCAGCCCTAAAATTTAAATAGTAAATAATAAAATATCCTGTTTAATCAGGATACAGCACCAGAGTCAAAGCTCTTCAGAGCTTCTGGTTCTACAGAGTTGGACAGAACCAGTAGAATCCCACCCCTGTCCAGGTTCCTCCCCAATCTCCTCACTAATGTCCAACTCTGCTGCCAGCTCCATCAGACACCGGCAGGCCACAACATCACCTTGCTTGTCAACAGAAGTTCTGATCCAAGTTGTGGAGATAAGTTGAGGGCACTCAACTTTACTGCTGTTGTTGTTTTTGCTTGACTTTATATATGCTTCTGATAATAAAATACCATTTTGTCAACCCTATGTTGTATGCTGGACTAAATCTCTGAATTTCCAGCTGGTATGGCATATGGTGCAAAATATGTGAAGGTTTCCCAGCTAACCTTTGGTCCCAAACTGGGAGGAACAGCCACCTGCCAGAGAGTGGCTCCGGGAGCAGGAGCCTGCAGCCTTTGTAGGCTGGCGACGGAAAGGCCCTGGCCTTTACAATGTGGTCATGACAGCCAGGTGAGCGATTGCCAACGCACTCTTGGTGGGTGAATGGGCTCAGCTTAACCCTAACTCTAACCCTAACTTAGCGGCCCTCTGCCTTCCCTGGCTTCTCTCCTTTTCCTCTCCTTGGTGTAATGGCCTTTGCTCTTTTGAATGCGCCTTTCTTTGCCTTCATCCAGGCAAAAGTTGGAGGTGCATATAAGCAGGTCCCTCTTCTCTTACTGAAGACCCCATTTGGTGATTTAATGAGAAATATTTTTATTTCTAAGTTGGAGGTCATTGTATAATATGTGAGTGTTTGCTTCTCTGAAGAGCTTTCTTTGTCATATATCATAATGTATGCTTTTAATGTAATAATAATGTTTGGTCCTGTACAGTTAGTGCAGTGATGTTGAGTTGTCCCTGCCCACTCAGTCATATGACCACCTAGCCACACCTACCCAGCCAGTCATTTGGACAGAGAACTGGTTGTTAAATTATCTGAATCCCACCACTGGACACTTCCTCTATATAATGGCTTTTGGTTAGTTGTTTCAGAAATCATTCTAGCCCCACAGGAAGGATTAGATCCTGCGATAGTATAGTAATAGAGAGGGAAACAGGAGGAAGAAAAGGGCCTATTGATGTGTTTTTGATCCTACCATCTTTGAAGCTAAGGCATTTGTTACTAGTGTGGTACCACCCTTTCCCTGGAGTTGGTATGATGTACTGTTCTGGAACAATTCAGACTTTTTATATCTACAGTAACAAAAAGGGTAACCAAAATGAGTAAAAAGGTGTACATAGTATATTTTCCCTATATGGAAAAAAATATAGCATGTTCAGTGTTTTTTTTTTTTTTACTTTAAAGGCCTTAAATGACACAATATAGAGGTGTTCTTCCTGGTCTCAACGATTTTGAAAACAGATAAAAGATATAATTGGTAAAACTACCAGTATGTAATTCACTTCCATCAGTTGACTGATATCCCCAATTCAAAAGGAGTTTTAAAAAGTTTTGTCCATTCATGGAAAATGAGATAATGAATGGATTATTTTTCTTGTTGGCTAATGACTAATCATAGAATCAGAAACTTGTATGATGAAAAGGCATTGATTTTACAGCACGGAGACGAGTTTAGTCACAGTTTCAACTGTGAACTGTCCAGGTAGAAGAATGTAAGGCTATGCGTCTATAACCTCAGCACTGTGACACATCAGTAATCAGAAGACAAATGGAAATAAATCCCATTTGGGAACCATTAAAAAAAAAGACGATGTGGCTTTTTCAATTACCGATTGAGAATTTAACATTTAATGTGGATTAAACCTCAGTGTGACAAACTTGCTTTCTTTCTGAGTTGCCTGTGTTATTTTAAATACCCTTTCTTAGCAATAGTAGGAAGAATTTTAGGATCAAAATGAAGAGTGAAATAATAGTTCAGCATTTACACCATTGCATATTTAATTGTAATGCTGCATTTGGAGAAGCTTCTCATTGTACTGAAACTATTTGTGCATAGTTTTTCATACCACTTTACAGCAGAGTTCCCCAATCTTTCCGGCTTTGCAGATTGGGGGGGGAGGGGATGGTTCTGTGCATGCGCGCAGTTCCATTTCATGAGGGGAGCACACCTGTGCATGCTGCTCATGCAAATTGGAGTGCCTGCACCTGTCCACTGCTCATGCAAATTGGGGATGTGCATGCACTTGGCCACCCCTTCTGTGGTCCAGGGATTGGGGACTCCTGCTATAAAGCTAACTATGTGAGAAGCATTACCTGTATACTAGCATCATTGGATTTAGAAGAGTGATGAATTCCATTTAAAGATTACATAGATTCCTATAAAAGTATAATAGGCTTCCTCTTTGCATAGAGGAAATACTTCACTTTGTAGACTAAATCAAGGCCTTATTTAATCCATGTTTACAAAACTAAATTTAAAATTGTGGAATTTTCCCGCATAGTCAGTCATGTCTTGTTACATGGTCTTTTGTTATATGGATGAAAGCTGATTGTATTTTGCATAAAATTCAGAAAAACTTTAAAAATTGTATTTCTATAACTTTGTTGTGCTTTCTTTTTAATATGCAATATTTTAATTTATTGTCCTCAGGCTTCAAGTGGCAACTATCACTTCATTCCATACACTATATCATCATGCGATGATTATTTTTGTTGTGAAAGTGATGCCCAGCGGAGAGCATCTGAGTACATCCAATCTAATTGGGATACCATCTTAGGCCCACTCTGCGTTCCACTAATGGACAAGTTTATAAGCCTCCTCAAGGATATTCATATCACTTCAGGGTAATCTATCACTTTTTAATGGTTTTTTTTTAATCATTTCTTTTTCTATTTTTTTCTTTTAAAACAAAGCTCCAAGATGTTCTGCAATCACAATATTTCTATGCCTATTTCATTGGTGTGTTTTTAATTTGCTCCAAGTTGTATCTTTCTTATGCAACTGTTCTAATAAACTAATGCTAGTAACATGGAAATATATTTAAAAATATTAATAAGTGAAATCAGAACTGGTGATCTGTCCCAATTGTAGAAGTATGCATAAAGAAAGAAAACTTCAAACTCTGCTTTTAAAATAAGACATTGAAAGTAGCATCTGGGGACTTCCGGTTTGCAAGGCTTCCGGTGGTGGCAGGAATCCACAATTGTGCGCGGTTTCTGCTGCACTCGCTGCTGAAGTGCCCCCGATCCAGCTGGATTTGGGGGCTATAGTTACCCCGTAGAGGTAACTGAAGATAGGGGAGATCCAGCAGGGATCCGGGGGAATCGCAACCCCCCTCCTCAGCTGGCTTAACTCCCTTTTCTGAAAGTGGTAGAGCGGCGGTCAGCAATGGCTGCCACAAAGAAGCTTTCATCCGGATAAGAATGTGCAGGAGGAAGCTGAGAAAGTGAAAATTTTTGGCTAACCGGGATAATAAGTAACATTTAAATGCCCTGGAATTTAAATTTCATTAAAGATACATCGTTCCCGATGAAGATGGAAAAAGCGGCAAATGAAAGTAAAAAGAGAAAGTTTGTTTTCTCACTCTCCTTCCTTACGGTGATAGTAAATAAATGGAGAAATCGGAAAAACTCATTTTGGCATCAGCAGGTAATCCTGAAAATTAAAGCCAAGGGGACAATAAAGATTTCTGAGCACTGGGGGGAAAAAAGAAAAAAAAACTTTTTTGCTATAAGTGGGAAGGGAGAGGAAAATAATCAATATTAAGATTTTGTTGGAGGAGGCTGCTTGGAATTTAGAAGATCAGAGCTAAACTGTAACAAGACTTCTAAAAAATATATTTTAATTGGAGCTTTGTAACTGAACTATAACCCCAGGAAGAGAATGTATAAAAAGAAGAAAGTGCTAAATGAAACAGTCTGTGTGTATTTGGATTGCTTGGTGACTATGGGACTTTTGGAAATCATTATTTGAAAGACTAAAAACATTTGGGTTGTATGAAAAAACTTTTCACAATGGCACTACTTGTTGATGAACTGAAAATTGGATTTAAAAAGCTAAAAGAAGAGGAACAAGAAGGGAAGGGTTCTTCTGGCTCTGTTTTTCACTTTTTAGAAATGGCGATTTCTACCTACCAGAAACTACAAGAAGAAGAAGACTGGGATGAAGAAGAAGCCATCTTTAATGAACAAACAACTTTAGCTGGGGAAGAAAAGGGAAAGATGGGAAAGAGAATGGAGAATTTAAGACTTAAAAAAACAACCAAAAAAGGGAAAAATAAGGTGAAAAATCAATACAATGTCAGAAAGCAACAGAAAAGAGGAATACAGAAGAAGGTGGAGATTAAAAAGGTGGAGATTAAGAGACAAAGGGGTAAAAAGGCAGGATTGGAGAAGAAAGGAAGGGAAAAAGGGAAGAGAAGTTACAAAGGTTTAAAACAGGATGTAAAGAAACAAGATTTATTCAGAGATAGTGGGTAAAAACATGATTAAAAAAGAGATTCTGCAAAAGTACATAAGATTGTATTGTTGTATTTATATTTGAAATAATGTTAGAAAACTGGATTTAATAATAGAGCTTAATTTGCTATGGATTATTGTTTTTATTATATTATAAACTTGTTACTCTTTTTATTTTATAATATAGTATGTAACTTTAGAATGTATTAAGCAGAATCAGAATGAAAAGCATATATTATTTTAAGTGTTAAATTTAGGGGAAAGATTTAAAGGCGTCATACTTCAATCAGTGATTACAGAAGAAATTTTGTGTTAATGAGAAAAGATAATAGAAAATTGAAATAGAATAGACAAAAGATACACGCATAATGATTTAAATTGAGATGAAATAAATAAAATAGAATTAAGAGAGTGAAAAGAAGGGAGAAGCTATATAGAAAATGTAGAATGGTAAATAAGATATGAAATTGGATAAAAAGTGAGCATGAATTCGAATTTATGTCTGTATAAAAAGATGTAACCCGGGACTAAGCTGCTTTCCAAAAAAGTTTTATGTTTTTATGTTTTGTGTTTTGTTTGTATATGTTGGTTTATTGAAAATCAATTAAAAAATTTTTTAAAAAGAAAGTAGCAACTGAAGAGTGAGAAGCTTATAATTTCTGTCTCCAATTCTGACTCCACTTCCAAGGCTGCTAAAAGCTCATATTGATTGGATATAATGAATGAAACTTCAGTACTTAATGGCATAGAATCAGGGCTAGAGACAAGAATAGAATATAGAATAGTTTATTGGTCAAGTGTGATTATGACCAATTATTTATTGGCCAAATATGACACACAAGGAATTTGTTTTGGTGTTAATACTCTCAGTATAAAGAAAAGATACATTCATTAAGAATCAAGAATGATAACGTACAACACTTAATGATAGTCATAGTTCATTCTACTTGCAGGTCCAGAGTTTGTTTGAACTCTTTTTCCTCATTGGAAGGAATTTATAAAAGCAATGAAAAAGATTAAAGTAGTTTGCATAATGTAACTTTCAAAAGAAATGTTATATGAAAAAAATGTTTAAAACTATTTATTTTTTAAACAAAGTATACCAAGGGTACAGATAGTCCTCAACTTGCAACCACAATTGAGCCAAAAACTCTGTTGCTAAGTGAAAAAGCTGTTACGTGAATTTTGCCCCTTTTGGAGACCTTTCTTGCCACAGTTGTTCAGTGAATCACTGCAGTTAAGTCAGTAATACAGTTGTCATGAATCTCGCTTCGCCATTGACTTTGCTCATCTGAAGGTCACAAAAGGTGATTACATGACCCCATGACACTGCAACTGTCATAAATACATCCCAGTTGCTAAGCAGTTCTTAAGCAGCTGATTTTTGATCATGTGACCCTGAAGATGCTGGAACAGTTGTAAAAATAAAATTGTCATAAGGCACTTTTTCAGTGCCATTGTAACTTCAAACTGACATTAAATAAACTGTAAGTTGTAAGTTGAAGACTACCTGTATACAAATTGCTGGCTACCTACTAGGCATACCTAAAGAAATTGATGTAAACCTTTAATGTCCTAAATGGACTAGGACCTAATCATGTAAGGGACCATTATCCTGTTATGCACCTGACTGAGTGTTAAGATCAATAGGCTCTTTTGAAGAGATACCCCACTTTTGTTTTCCTGTTAGATACTTGTTTCTGCCATGCTATGGAATTTTGTGTGTCCCATTCTGTCTTTGGAGATTCTTTGGGAGCACCTTTGAGAGTACCATTCTCTCATTTAGTAAAACTATAAAGACCTCCTCACTATGATTTGAATTGTTTCATGATTTTAGTATTTATTTCATTGTTAATTTTAATTTTCAAATTATTATGTTGTTTTGCTTTGTTTTTGTTAGTTGCCTTGACTAGTCAAGATAGCAAGAAGACAGGGTTGTGGATTTCCAGGCTCAGTTTGAATTTTCAACTGGGTTTTTATTATAATTAGATAGAAACATGGGATCTCTCCATTCATAACATTCCTTATTTAGGATACTCATCACCAACTTTCTGAGGTATGAATTGCATTAAGGTAGAAACATCCTGCAGAGAAATCAGAGTCTGTGGTTACAGTGTTTTATACTTTAATATGCCAGATATCTGTTAAATAACTGTATTCCTATTGTGTTTAATTCCTTAGTACATATTATAAGGAAAGTCTGTTAAATGACATCAGAAAAGCTAGAGAGAAATATCAAGGAGAAGAACTTGCAAAAGAACTGGCTAGGATTAAACTTCGTATGGATAATACTGAAGTCCTGACTTCTGACATTGTGATAAATTTACTCCTATCCTATAGAGATATCCAGGTATGTTACCTTTACCTGAAAATGCAGAATTTGCCCATTTATGAAATGGATGTTTCTCATCTTAATTCTCCCCTTTAAGAACATCTATTTTAAGTTCAAAACTGCTTTTCCTGCAATATTTTGTATCTTTCTGTATGATATTCATCAGGCTTAAATTGAAGTTGAGGAAGTGAATCATATAAATAGTTGTTATGCAATCTGACTGACCTTCGGCATATATTTTGCATATCTACTTCCCTTACAAAGATATTATCTAAAAGGTTACTTTTTAAATTTCACTTTCTGCTGAAAGTCACTTTCTTGACTTTCTGCCAGTTACATATAGATTTGAGAGAAGATCATCCACCTAGGAGAGTCACACCAATGACTTGTTACCAAAAGCAAATATAGCATTAATTCCTGAATCCTGAACCCCAAGTGTCCAGCATGTTTCACATCATGGCGTTTCTTGAGCACTTGAAGGTGGAGGGTGTTAGGGACATACAGTTTTGAGCCCTTCCAGGCCAGTCCTTCTCTGGAGGTTAGCAGCCCCCTGTTGTTTCTATATCAAGGATCAGATAGCAGTTCAGCTTTAAGTTTTTGAGTCAGACTCCCGCCTCTATGGCTCACCGTCTTTGTGGCTGCTGCCAGGTTAGGACTTGCATCGCTGTCTGAGGTGGGAGGAATCATGACATGGAATCCTTGCATTTACTATTGTATTGTGGCATTTGTGACAGTGCATCAGCTGAAAGATTTTTTCCTCCTGGAATGTACTTCAATGTGAAGTGTAAATAATTGAAGTATTGTGCCCACCAGACTTACTTAGGCAACAGTTTCCATGGGGTCCTAAATGCCTCCAGATTTTTATGATCAGTCCATACTTCCAAAGGCATTGTTCCTCATTCAAGGAAGTGTTGTCATGTAAGCAGTGCCCAGCATACTGCATAAGCTTCCTTCTCCCATACTGCCCATCTCCTTTCAGTCTCAGTGAGCATGTGGGAGGTGTATGCACGTGACTACAAGTCCTCCATATTTTTTTGAAGGAGAACTGTGGCCACTGCCATGTCACTGGCATCTGCCGGGATGATGAACAGCTATTCTAGGTCCAGGTGCTTAAGTTTTGGCTCTTCGGCAAAGAGTCTTTTAGGGTCTCAAAAACTGCTTGGCATTTGAGTGTCCATTATAGGAGCAGACTTAGTCAGGGTTAACCCTTCCCTCTCCCATTCTTAGTAGTTCAGTGATTGGGAGAACAATCTCAGCAAAAGAGGGGATACACTGTTGGTTGCGAACTCAAGAAAGATTTGGAGTTACTTGTGGGTTTGAGGGGGTTATTAATCCAGGATGGCCTTGACTTTCCCTGGGTCCATTTCAGTCTCCTCACTGGACACTAGGTATCCAAGATAGTATAGTCTGGTCTTGTGAAATTTGCACTTGGACAGTTTGGCACACAGGTTCACTGCTAGGAGCTTCTTGGGCACCTCACAAACCAATTTAATGTGCTCCTCCATAGTCTCAGTAAAAATGAGAATGTCATCTAAGTACACAAGGACCCCCATGTATAGGTGCTTCTGTAGTATTTCATTGATCATTTGCATGAACATAGCAGGGACTCCCTGGACTCCTAGAGGGCAGTTGAATGCTGTTTTCCACTCATCCCCCTCTTTAACCCACACCCAGTAGTATGTCTCTTGCAGATCAAATTTGGTAAATATTTTTCCTTTTTGCCAAGTGGGCCAGCATTCATTCATTAGGGGAAGTGGATACACATTTTCCATGCATATGACATTAATCCCCCTAAAGTCTACGCATAATATTATTCCATCTTTTCTTTAAACAATACTGGTGCAAACTCATGACTTTGCCAGCTATATGAATCCTCTGGCCAGGTTCTTATTGATGTATTCCCTTAGTTCTTTCATTTCTCTAGGGGTCATAGAGTATAGCTTTGGCTTGGACAATTTAGCACTGGGTAGGATCTTGATGGTTCAGTTAGTAGGCTGGTGAAGGGGTAGTGTATACATTCTCACTAAAAACTTCTGCTAGGTCCTGTTATTCCCTGGGGATTTGGCGGGGGGCTGATAGCTCTCTGATGCAGTCTTCAGCTGTTTGCCTCACTTAGTGTCACTCAGGTTCTGGACAGCACCCCCTTCAGGTCTACTAGGAAGGAGGAGGAGACATATCCCGAGCCTCATCTTTCTTCCCTCCCTTTCCTACCCAGAATTATGGCCTCTGTCATTTTTGCTATCACCACAAAACGGATGATTTTCCAGAACCGACCTATCTCTATTATTATTGGTTTGGTAAGGAGTGTACTTTGGTAAGGAGTGGGGACTTTCCCTATCGGTGAACTGTTGACCTGCTCAAACCTCATGGAAAGGAGTAACTTTTTAGCTCTGATTCCCCAGTTTTAGAACTGTCTACAAACTGATTAGGCAGCAGGTGCAGCCTGGCTCTATTAAGGCAGTGGTCGCCAACTGGTGGTCTGTGAGAAAATTTTGGTGGGCCGCAGAAAAAATTTACCCCCAAAACAAATTAATCTATGCTGCACAGAAACACAAGGCTGCACTGCCCACATGGCCCATGGTTACCCTCCTTGCCCACTCTCCTTACCCGGCAAGCTTGTCTGCTATTTTTCCTTTTTTTTTTCATGACCATCAGCCGTTTTGCTGTGCCAGGAGATTTAGATTAACTAGGAAGCATGAAATGGTTGGATTTCTTGCTTTCTAGCTAGTCTTTAGATCTTCGGCCCTGCTTTTAAGCACAGCCGAACCTCCCTTAGGGCTGAAGGTTCTATTATTCAATGCAGACTCACAGCAAGCAAATTTTATGTGATAGACTGAGCTATCCAATGGCAGATAGATAGATCACTGAATGATTCTGTGAGCAACTCAATCTGCCTGCCTGCTTTGCCTGGTTTTGGGTAAAAGTTGCTCTTTGTTTTATAAAAAAATTCAATATTTACATACATGGTGTGTTGTGAGTTAATTTTGTGAGTTTGCTTGCAAACAAATTTTATGTGACAGACTGAGCTAGCTGAATTCAGATAGCTAGATCTCTGAATGAATCTGTGATTCTGTGAGCAACTTAATCTACCTGCCTGATTTGCCTGATTTTGGGTAAAAGTTGCTCTTTTTTTTTTAATATAAAAAATGCAATATTTATATAAATATTTATATTTGCATACAAACCATGCCCAGCCAGTCACATGTCCACCAAGCCACACTCACAAATTAGGCCATACCCACTGAACCGGTTAGTGATCCCTGGGATTTAAAATTATGAGTTTGGTGGTGCCTGAGGTCCATAAGGTTGGCAACCCCTGTATTAAGGTATCCACAGCCCGTGGTTCCTGAATTTGGCACTATGAGTCTTTTGGGGATGGTGAAGGAGTAGATGGCCTCACTTACCATTGGGTCATCCTTGGCCTCACCTTCGCTCTCATAGGGACCAGGCTGTCAGCTGTCCTGGGCTAGAGTTCTCCCTTGGGAGTGGGAGGAAAGACCTTAACCTGGACAATACACTGTATTCAAAATGCTTATATATAAATAAATAAAAAACTTGACTTAAAAAATATTTTAGGACTTGTTGGTCATGACCATATTTGCAAAATAGAAAAAAGAGAAATGTTTGATGCATGAATTTTGTTTATAAATATTTTATTATCCTTTGCTACTGCTAGGATTATGATGCTATGGTGAAACTAGTGGAGACATTGGAAATGCTCCCAACTTGTGATTTGGCAGATCAGCACAATATCAAATTTCACTATGCCTTTGCACTGAATAGGTAAGCTAACATTTTATGTATTTTATTTGAATGTTTGATAGATATTTTATGCAATTAGTGAACTACCATGGATATCTTAAAAATAGCTTCATAGTTAAAGTTTCACAGAGTGAAATTTCAAATTTATTGGACCTCAGTACAATGGACTTGCACATAATAGACCAAATTCTGCTGCCATTTATATGATTATGCAAATGATGTGACTATTTTGTGAAAAGTGATGTTGTTTTCAGAAAGATATAATCACTTCACAAGATATTTATGAATAACTAGCAACATCCTCCCAATTAGTTAATTTTTAATTTTCATATGATAATTTTATATAAAAAACAAAATCATTTTCTGACCCGATTTTATTCAGTTTAATTGGCATTTTTGATATATCTATTTCCAGCCATTTCTCATAAACTTTCACTAATTCTACTCTGAAAACAGTGCTTGGACACTGTTAGATTGGGGATTGGTTTAGGAAACTGATAAATTTCAAGTGTATAGAATAATTTACTGTCATGAACAAGTTGCTTAGAACTAATAGTAAAATAGATTTGCATACATTATGCTATTGAATACATTTCTCAGTAGTAATGCAAATTTCTTTTTATTCTTTAATATAAACAATGACTATTTAAGGACATTGTTGCAGTTATTTTCCATCGTTTCTTGAAAGTCAGGTTGTGAAATGTTGAGGCACTTCAAATAATTCAATATTTCTGAATATTGATATTATTTTGGTTTATTTACATATTTGTGATGCACACTATCTAGAGTCACTTGCTGAGATGGGTGGCCATGAAACTCCAAACAAACAAACACACAAACAAATATTGTATCTATATCCCACCTTTATATTGCACAATACAGGATGGAACAGCTGCCCATAATAACCCAGTTACATATGATGGGCTGAGGGAACAAGCAATTGATTCAAAATTACCTAACTGGTTTTCATGCCTAAGAAAGGATCAGAATTCATGATCTCTTGGTTTCTAATTCACTACATCAAACTGTCTCTTTATATGTATGTATTTCTATTTTAATGTATGTACAGTATCAGATGGGATTCAAATTTTTAACAACCGGTTCTGTGGGCATGGCTCAGTTGATGGGTGTGGCTTGGTGGTCATGTGACTGGGTGGGTGTGGCCAACTTGACATCACTCATGTCAAGGGGTGCTTCTCCTTGCCTGGCCTCTCATGACAGTGGAGATACTGCAATGGTCATAAGTGTGAAAAATGGTCATAAGTCACTTTTTTCAGTGCTATTGTAACTTTGAATGGTCACTAAATAAACTGTTGTAAGTCAAGGATTACCTGTACAAAAATACAAAAAGCTTCTTATCTTGCAAAAAGCTGCCTTAAATACCAATCATTAGATTAAAAATACCTGCAAGCCAGAGATACAAATCAGGCAGGGTGCCAGAGCACCTTGAGGAATCAAAATAGTTAAAATGCAGTGATAACTATAAGCAGCCAACTCTTGCTCATAAAGTGAAACCCTTTAGCAGAGAGGTCATTTAAGCTCTCCAGAAAGAGCACACCCAGGAGAAGCAAAATTCTTAAATCCGTTTGCACCACTTAAAGATACCAGTTAATCTCACTCATCTCACAAGATATTCTTAGGAAATCATCCAGATTTAAGGAAAGATCACATGCCCCCCAGAAAGGCAGTAAAAAAATCAGTGCCAAGCTTGTATCCTGCCTCTTGGAAATACACTCCAAAAGGACAGTGCCAGATGCCACTAAAGCAGTGAAGAAAGACCCCCTCCCCAGATAGAAAAACAAACAATGAGGCAGGAAAAAATTCAAACACAATATAAATAATTAAATCACAACAGTAGCTGTTGCTTGTTAAACCAATTACCAGAACAAATAGACACAGGAACTAGCAGATTTCTCAAACCAGTTTCTTTTCAGGAACAGAGATTAACCTTTTCCTTCCAAACAAAGCTGAACAGGGAAAATTATCCCATCAATAAACACAGGATTATCACCAAGCCCAGAATTAAACTTCGCCTAAAAACAGTTTTAGACCAAAACTCAGAACAGGTATGTAAAGTCATGTTTGCATGTCAATCATTCAAGCTAGCCAAGAAGAAGTATTTCCAGGGGAGTATTTCCTCCCAACAGCAGTGTAAAAAGCTTAAAACAGCCCTTCCCCTTTAAGAAACCCTCCCTCCTTTGGAGACAGTAAGTCTAGGCTGTCTGCCAAGAATGTAATAAGGATGATTTAAAAACAACTGAACTGCTTAGAAAGTTAACAAGGGGTTCTATAGAACCAGTCAGAACCAGTAGAATCCCACCCCTGTACAGTATACAAGCTCTCAACCTGAATTGCATTGAATTAGGCCAGAAGCAAGGCCATGCTATTCAGTCTTTTTGAAGAAACACTGGCTTTCTTCCAAGATTTTCTGTGCTTAGGACTTCTGACGCTCAGGATAGAAGAAAACCATAACCTGCATTAGTGTCAAAGGAAAAAATCCAGGGAAAGGATATGAAGGTGATCAGGTATACAAATATCTTGCTGGAAAAACAAAGAAAAGTAATGAAGAGGGATCAAGTCCCTAAAAAAAGAGGCACAGGAGGCAGCCAGTGAGAGTTGCATTCTCCTTTGTGTTGTCCACAAACAACTAGGTTCACCAGGGTTAGCACTCATTCTATCTTCAAATGACCGCCAATTTTATAATATGGGTCCAGAGCAACCAGGACCCTTCAGGTGCTGCTGGTAGATGGCCTAGTGGCTGCTTTATTCTCAGCATCCTTGGCACCAATTGACTTGGATGAAGTCCTGAAGGCAGAGGATAACAGAATTGAGCAATCGCTCCAGAGAGCCCATTAGGCAGCTGTGTGGGCTGTCAAAACTTCAAGGGCAGCCTCCTGTTTTACCAGGGCGCCTCGACGGTGGCTCTGCCAGCTTCAGGATCGGCTCCCAGTCACTGATGTACAAGCACATCAGGATATCAAGAAATTGGTGGCTGCAGCAGAGTTCACTGTGAACGCTATGCTCAGTGGAGCCAGGTTTGCAACAAAGGCCATAGCTTCATTGGTGGCTGAATGTTCTGGATTAAAAACTGGCAGGCTGATGGCAGGCACAAGTGAAAACATGCTTCTGCCCCGATTCGAGGGGATAAGCTATTTGGGATTGTATTCCAGTCTTTTCATTATTCCAAAGGCCTCAGGAGGTTGGAGAGTGATTTCTAGATCTAAAGAGACTCAATGAGCACCGAATTTACAAGTATTTTAAAATGCAGTCACTCCAGACAATTCTGGGGAACATTCGGGTGGGTGACTTCCTCATACTTATTTACTTGACGTAGGCCTACCTTCATATCTGGGTTTGTCAACTACACCAGTGCTTTCTTCGTTTCTACTACTCCGGGCAACATTACCAGGACAGGGCCATGCCCTTTGGGCTTTCATCAGTCCCCCGGGTCTTTACAAAGGTGTTGGCAGCCTTAGCAAAATATTTACATGCCATCCCAGTACATGTACATGTACCTGGATGACATTTTAATTCAGTCACCCTTGGAGAGCACAGTCCAGAAGGACCTTGACTACAATTTCTGTCTTACAGGCACATGGGTTCTCCATAAATATCAAGAAAAGTCATTTCTCCCTCACCAACTGTTTAGTTTATCTGTGGTCTACTATTGACACTGTCTCATGCAAAGTTTTTCTCTCCCAGGAATGATAGGCAAGTTTGCTAGCCCTGGCAGGCAGGATTCAGAGAGAAGAGACTGTCCTTTTCGCCCTCCTCTTGCAGCTCCTGGGGAAGATGGTGTCCTTCATTTCTATAGTTCCTTGGGCATGTTTGTACTCCAGGATGCTACAGGGCTCCTCCTGCCTTATCAAAAGCAGGCAGGAATCATTCCTTGTTCAAGGTCAGGGTTCCCAGGTTGGTGACAAAGTCATTTCAGTGGTGGCAATCGCAGGCGATCTGCAAAGGTCACCTATTCAAGGAGCCCATCTGGCTCGTCATCATGACTGATGCCAGCCTTTCTCGATGGAGAGTGCAAGGTCAGTGGTCAGGGCCAGAACAGGGAAGGAACATCAACTGGTTGGAGTTGAGGATGGTTCGTTTGGCCCTCAGGAGCTTCAAACAGTTGGTGAAAAGAGCTCATGTCCTAATTATGACAATGTAGCTACAAAGGCACACATAACTCAACAAGAGGGGGACATGGTCCAGGTCCCTCATGTATCATTTATGTGTTTGCAACTGTATATCAATGCAACTATGTATCATTCAGACATTTCAACATTGTATCATTTCACGTGTAATCATTAAGCTTCTGTCTTCTCAGTGACCTTTTACAGGGCACGTACAGAGACAAGGAGTCAAACATTTGCAGAAATGGTTTATTCACTTGGGATTACATTGTCTGGCATGCAGCTTTGTGAAGACGTAATATCCTGATCAAATATAATTCTTGCCATCCTGTCTGCCCTGATATCTTGCTGTTGTTTGAGACATTGTTAAATTTGTACATTCCGTCTGACCTAGGCTTAACCTAGGTTCTGAATAAACAATCACCCCCTTTTGAATGAGCATAATAAAAGAGCTTGTACCCAGCCATTCTGGGCGCACTCATCCCGAGGAACTTCGTCTCCTGTCGTTTCTTTCTCCTTCGCTCCCTATCATGAGACGCCCATCTAATGCGGGATAGCAGATACCGCATTCTGGTGACCCCGACGTGATTCCCTAAGGGGGATACGCCGCGACGCGCTCATATCTTACTCGCTCGATGGGAGCTGTGCACATCATCGGATCTGAAACACGGTCTCGACTTTCGTAAGTATGGGCGGAAACTTTTCTCAACAACAGACAGAGCATCTGAAGGAATTGAGGGAGTTAGTTGCCTCTTCTTCTAAATATTCTGCTAATTTAAAGGGCTCGCCTGTAAAAATTAAACCTATTGCTACATTATTGGCTTATGTGTGGCAACATTGTCCCACTTATCCAGAGAAAGGGTCCTTAAAAATCTCCATTTGGGAAAAAATTGGTGACTATCTCCATAATCCTCCTCATGCACCTATTGGCATTTTGGTCACTTGGAGGAAAATTATGGAGGCTTTAAAAGTCCATTATAAAGTAGAAGCAGAAAGTGTATTAGAATCTCCTCCACCAAGTTATGATAACTTTCCTGTCCTTCAACCCTCCGCTCCCAATGATCGTAAGTCATTACGAGAGCCTCCCTCCATCCAATCCACTTCTTTAAAAGGAGAGCTCTCGTGTCCTCCACCCCCCCCCAAAAGGGGGGGGTGTTGTAAAAGCCATTCAACAAGCCTTTTAGAAATGGATGAGGACAATTTTTGGTCTGGGAGTCAGAATTAGAAACGGGGCAGGCAGCCAGCCCCACAACAAAGGCTGCTGAAAATTGCAACTTTTTCTTCTTTCCCTTATGATCTTGTTGCTAATGAAACTGTTACTTATCTTCCTGGTGTCGCTGACTTTCTCTTTGTATTATACTTGTTCCATGTGGGTACGTCATGAAAATGCTACCCATAGCTTTCACTCTGTCACTTCTGTTTTGTTTACAGAACACTCTATCACTCGCTCTTTTGTTCCTTCTTTATTCTTCCTATGGAAAAGAACCCTAAAATCTTTTCCTCTATTCAAGCTAGATATAGGGGGACCTAAATGTCCTTCTCTTGTATTATGGGTTCCTCCAACCCAATTAACATCCTTGATGAATGATCAAATTAATCTTCATTGTCATTATTGTAATTATTATCCTTTTTCTACTAATTGCATTCCCTTTTCATCTCTTAAATGTTCTACAACTAACTTGTCCATAGTCCTCTCTCCTACTTGTAATGCTTTTATATACCCAAACTCTGATCCTGTCAACAAACAACGCTTCAAAAGAACTGTCCATGATGATCCACAGAAGCCTCATAGAAAATATAATATTACTTGGACTATAAAAGATTTTCAAGGCATTCCTTTAAGCTCTACAACCAATTCTTCTCGCATAGAAGACTTCTACCCACCACTTCAATTTGATTTGGCAGAAATGCTTGTAGGCTCCACCGCCTACAACTCACCTTCTCATCCAACTGAGCCTAGTCATAGAGTGGTAAATAAATATAGGTTTTATGTATGCCCCGGACAGCCCGTTTCCAACACTCAGACCCCTGCCCAACGACTTCTCGACTGCGGGGGGTCATCGGATTACTTTTGCAAAGCCTGGTCATGTGTTTCAACTGGACATATTTATTGGGATCCAGGCACTAAGGGTGATCTCATTACTGTCACTCGCACCACATGGGACATTCCATGCAGTGATAAAAAATTGCCCAAATGCAACCCGGTAACCATAAGGTTCACGGACCAAGGCAAGAAAAGTACTCTATGAGACACTGGCTTGAAATGGGGTGCCCGCCTAAAAGGAGTCTGGCCAGAAAAGCATTATGGAAATATTTTTTACATTCAACATCACATTGAACTCCCTCGCTCTAACCCGGTGGGACCACATGAAAAGGTTATTAAATCCCCATTCTTGCAACCCATAACACAGGGAGTTAACCCATTGATTCCAATGATCAAAGCTTCCTATGCCTTGCTGAACTCTTCAAACTCATCAATTGCCTCCACATGTTGGCTTTGTATTTCTGCCTCTCCACCTTTTTACGAAGCCATCGCTTCCCAAGAATCCATTACCAATTCCACATCAGACGAACGTTGCCGTTGGAGGAACTCCACTATTACTGTTTCTTCCATCACTGGAGTTGGTTGTTGCTTAGGAAATATTCCATCCAATTACTCACAATATTGTCATAATGTTTCTAATGGCTATCATTGTAATGTATATCTTCCTAAGAACCGCCTTGGCCGCTTCCACACCATCGGAGGATACTCTGCAGTCTACACCACTTCAGGAGGAAATTTAACATCACGCCTGAAAGGAATGTATTTTATCCCTGGCAACAACTCTGTCTGGGCTTGTTCCACCGGTCTCACAGCATGTGTCTATGGGGATGAACTTATTAAATCCAAATCATTTTGCATTCAAGTATGGCTTGTACCAAAAATTAATGTGTATAACTCTGATGATTTTATATCCCTACAGGCACCCATGGAATACCCCCTCAGAGCAAAGCGAGAAATTATTAGTACTCTCACTCTAGTACTCTCACTCTAGTACTCTCACTGCTTGCTCTGGGCACCACGGGCGCAGCCACGGGCATTGCAGGACTAGCTGTCTCTGAACAAAAAATTACAGCTCTAGGTTCAGTCATTGATGATGATTTGTTACGAATTGAGAAGTCAATTACAGCTTTGCAAAACTCCTTGACTTCCCTCTCAGAAGTGGTCTTGCAGAATCGTAGAGGCTTAGATCTGTTATTTTTAAAACAAGGGGGATTGTGTGCTGCGCTTAAAGAAGAATGTTGTTTTTATGCTGATAACAGGGGGATTGTGTTGGATTCTATGAAAGAATTAGAAAAACACTTAAAAGACAGAGAAAACGAAAGGTTAAACATGTATAATTGGTATCAAGGCTTGTTTTCTATTTCACCATGGCTTACAACCCTTATAACTGCATTGGCAGGACCATTAATAATCATTATATTAATATGTATTATAGGACCTTGTTGTTTTAACAGAATATTGCAATTTTTGAAAAATCAATTATCCTCCATAACTGCTAATGTTAATGTGTTATTGCAAGCTCATGTCAAGCCCTTAACACCGGATGAAAAAATGTCATTGCTGAGTTACCGCTCCTTGGACAACCCTGACGCTGACGGATCGCACTCCTGCCTAGATGACTGGGACGGTGAACATTTTAGAAAAAAGGTTCCTGTCTTCTTGGACAAGGAAGAAGATTCGTCATAAAAAATAAAAACAGAGGAGATGTTGTAACTATGTATCATTTATGTGTTTGCAACTGTATATCAATGCAACTATGTATCATTCAGACATTTCAACATTGTATCATTTCACATGTAATCATTAAGCTTCTGTCTTCTCAGTGACCTTTTACAGGGCACGTACAGAGACAAGGAGTCAAACATTTGCAGAAATGGTTTATTCACTTGGGATTACATTGTCTGGCATGCAGCTTTGTGAAGAAGTAATATCCTGATCAAATATAATTCTTGCCATCCTGTTTGCCCTGATATCTTGCTGTTGTTTGAGACATTGTTAAATTTGTACATTCCGTCTGACCTAGGCTTAACCTAGGTTCTGAATAAACAATCACCCCCTTTTGAATGAGCATAATAAAAGAGCTTGTACCCAGCCATTCTGGGCGCACTCATCCCGAGGAACTTCGTCTCCTGTCGTTTCTCTCTCCTTCGCTCCCTGTCATGAGACGCCCATCTAATGCGGGATAGCAGATACCGCAGGAAGTGGAATGTCTGGGCCGCCGGGCGGAGAACCATCTCCTGTCTATTCAGGTAGAGTACATCTCCGGAAAAGACAATGTGCAGGCAGACTGGCTCAGCAGGGCCAGAATAGACCATATGGAGTGGAGTATTCATCGCTCTCTCTTCCAGGAGATGACAAGGAGGTTCGGCCAGCCCATTGTGGACTTGTTTGCTCACCCAAGCAATACCAGACTGCCCAGATTCTTCACCAGGTTCTTCACCAGGGTGGAGGGGACCAATGCCCTACGGAGTTTGTGGCCTCCAAGCCTCATATACACTTTTCCTCCCTTTGCCCTGTTACCAGAGGTGATCTGTTCTAAGTCAGGACTTAATTCTATGGCTGTATTGATTGCAAACATCTTGGAGTTTCTCCAGGATGGTCTTGACAAAGGACTCTCAGCTAATACACTTCTCTGGCAAGTAGTGGCCTTGTCTTCAATTCTGTCTTATGGGAAGTTGATTTCCCTAGTGCACAATCCTACAGTGCGCAGATTCCTTAAGGGTGCAACCAATCTTTGGCTTCCAGTCCTGTCCAGGGTGTTGCAGTCACTTACTCGGACACCTTTTGAGCTGCTAAGACCTGTTAGTCTACATCTGTTGACCATAAAGGTGGCATTCCTGGTGGCAATAACATCAGCTATAAGGATCTCAGAATTGGCACCTCTGTTGGTTTGTGAGGACCTGTGTATCTTTCACTCAGATAGGGTGATCCTAAGATTGGATCTGTCCTTTGTACCTCAGGTCAACTTGTGGTTCCATTGGGCTCAAGAATATTCATCCTGACTAATTTCTGTCCCAACCCTAGTCTTGAATTAGAACAGATATGACACATACTTGATCTTCAGAAATATATTCAGAGGACTGCTGCTTTCTGTAGAACAGAGTTGCTCTTCATATCATTTCAACTGGACACATTGGGTAGTAAAGTCATACCATTGACCGTAGGCAGGTGGATCCATTCCTACAATTCTAGAGTCTATGAGAGTCGGTCTCTTCCATTGTCTTGAGGAGTGACAGCACATTCTATGAGGAGTGCGCCCATGACTGCAGCTTGGGCCACACAGGCTTTGATTAAAGAAATCTGCCAGGCTGCTACATGGTCTTCACCTTCTCAGTTCATCAGAAACTACCACTTGGATGCCTTCACATTGGCTGATGCAGTGTTTGGAAGATGGGTACTGCAGTGGGTGCATATGGAGATGTGTGATTAGGACCACACTTGACCTTCCCTTGGACACTCCAGTTTTGGTATGCCCCTCTCCTGGACTCTCGTAATCACACAAAGGAGAAAGAGCGTTGGTCTTACCTGACACATTTGTTCTCTTTGGTGGTGAGAGAGTCCAGCCCTGCACTGTGTACATCTGGTCTGGGGTGTGGGCTGGGGAGGGGACAGATGTGTTTTTGTTCTTGTTCCATTGCTCTTGTTCCATTCCAGAAATATGTCCTGTCTGTCACGTGATTTCACCGAAAGCTGGGGAAAGCCAGCAACAGAGGCGGAGCTAAACCAGCTTTGACAGACTCAGTCCAATCAGTGAGGAGATTAAGTTAACCCTCTCCTGGACTCTCTCACCACCAAAGAGAACAAATGTATAACCAATTCATGCAAAAGAAATATGCTTATTATAATATGTTTACTAAAATGCTTATTATAACATTTTACTGTGTAAATTATGTTCTAATAGAATATTATCATATTACAGTTTAAGATAAACCTGAACATTTAAAATGGCATGTATGAAAATGTAGTTTGAGTTTATTTCTGGCATATCCTACTTTGTGAGAATGTATTGGGCTGTAGGGAAGGAAGGAAGGGGGGAGGGAAGGAAGGAAGGAAGGAAACCTTTGATATACATCAGAAAATGTTTCCTTCCCAGTAAAGTGGGAAAGTCTAAAAGACAACATTGTAGCTTCTTTTCTCAAGAAATATTCAGTAATCCGTGGCTGTAATGGTGTAACAAATAGTTACACTCTGTATAAACAAATTTATACAGAGAAATAAGTAGCAGAATGAATAAAGTTGCTAGTCTTGATTACATATTTTTTACAGGTTCATGAAACAAATATCTTCTGCTTCATTCCTTGGACTTTTCCAGCTTTTTGTTGATTATAAAGTTTACAGAATATTCTTACTTCTCTTCTTTTACCTAATCCTGATATCATTTCAATCTTTGTTCTAAGAAGATACATTTTATATCTTGCAGAAAAGAGGGAGGATTTGGAAAATCTCATAAGATCCTCATCTGACTCATGCCTCAATTTTATCATATTCTTTAACAATGAGCTAACAACTGAAAGTGTGCTTGCTGTTTAAAGATGCAATGCATGTTATCAATAGTATTAATTGGTAAACTAATAGATGAGTTGTTTATTACTTTTACAGAATCCCTTAAACCATGAAGTTGGTGTACTGACTTTACTGGATACTTAAATAATTTATAGATCTGGCAATGTGCAACTTTCTTTTTATTATACATTAACAATATTTTTTATCTTTTAAACTGCAGACTGTTTGCCAATTGCATTTTTTCTTCTTTATATGGCTGTGTTATCTTTATGAAAACAGTGAAATTTTGTACAGTATATTAACATGCATTTATTTCAGTTTGGATCCTGAAAAACTTGTACTCATGAAACTTCTTTGTCACATGTTGAAAGAGACAGGGAGGGAGAAAGATGTTAGGGAGAGAGGAGAAAGACAGGAGAAAGAAAAAGAGAGAGATACACATAGAGAGATACACCCAGAGAAAAGAAAATACTTGGAGCTACAAAACCTGGGTAGCCAGGGCATGTGACTGGATGAGAGTGAGTGATGTCGAGTTGGCCATGCCCATCCAGGTTTAGTGGCTTCTAGTGTTTTCTGTGGGAAATGGGTCCAAATGGCTCTTCGACTGTTTAAGGTTTCAGATACCTGGTGTAGAAGAACAAGGAGTCTGATGACACTTTAAGCCCATCAAATTTATTATTGCATAAACTGTTAGTAATAGAAATATGTGACTGAGTTGAATGTGATTTACATATATAATAAATATATAATAAATGTCTTTAGATTGTGACAAAAATCCTTATTCGTTCTACTGCAGAAGTCTGTATAAAGTGCAGTTTTGGGGTAACATTGTTGGGAACAAAGACGATGTGGGTTGTGTATCTGTGTAATTAAACCATGTTTTTGCCTGAATTTTAGAAGGAATATCATGGGTGACCGGGAAAAGGCACTGAAAGTGATGCTCCAGGTCTTACAGACATGTGATCATCCAGCACCCGATATGTTTTGCCTATGTGGGAGAATTTATAAAGACATATTCCTTGATTCAGACTATAAAGACAACAGTAGCCGAGACAAAGCCATTGAATGGTAAGAGGTATTGAATGGTTCAGTACCACTATAAAAATAGAAGAGGAGAATATTCTACTATTGAATTTCATTATTCACTACCAATTACAGGTAGTTCTCAACTTACAACAGTTAATTTAGTGACCATTCAAAGTTACAGTGGCACTGAAAAAAGTTACATGACCATTTTTCACACTTATGACCATTGCAATGTCAGTCATGTGATCAAAATTTGGACACTTGGCAACTGGCTCACATTTATGATGGATACAGTGTCCTGAGGTCATGTGATTACTATTTGTGATCTTCTGACAAGCAAAGTCAATGGGGAAGCCCAAATTCACTTAATAACTCTGTTACTAACTGAAGAACTGCACTGATTCACTTACAAATTTGGCAAAAAAAGTCATAAAATTGAACAAAACTCACTTAACAAATGTCTCGCTTAACAACATATATTTTGGGCTCAATTGTGGTCTTAAGTCAAGGTCTACCTGTAGTATCCTATCATTATAAAAAGTGAATAAGAAAATATATGCATATACAACCATAAGGAAGGCCCTCTGAATTTAATGAAAGCTCCTTGTTTTCTTATTAGCAGTGGCCAATCAGATATTACAGGACAGCTTCCAAGAACAAGCAAAGGCAACCGAGGATTGTTTGATTATCAGAAACTGAAATTTTGAGTTATTATCATACATAGCTTTTGAAATAATTTTTGAAGTAATCTGTCAATTCCCTCTCTGTTTTAGTGGCTTTGTGTTAACTAACAAAATGTTTAATCTGTGTTTCTAAGTTATATTCTTCAACTTCTCAATGATCTTAATTTTCTTTTTTCTCAATTAGTTCCAACACACTGAAATCTCATACTTAATATTTTCTTAAAACAACACTACAAAGCAGCATTGTTAAGTGCTTCTGAACTTGATAGCCCAGTCAGCTCAGTTCTAATTTAGATCCATCGAAATAAAATCAAAAAGCCTGGGGAAAAAAATGAAGCTAGAAGAATTTTTTTTAAAAAAGATGTTACATTGCCATACATATGAATAGGACTTAGGGAATTATGTAGAATGTTGGAACTTTAACTTTGGAATATCTTATGATGGTTGTTCTCTGTGATAGCATCTTCATCAGTAAAACTGTTTATTCCATTAATTAAAAAATATATAGAACCAGTTGAAAAACATGTATTATTATATTATATAATAATGTAAAAGAATTATCTTTAAAGCAGATCTATTTAAACAGTTTGATACAATTTAAAAATTATATACATCTTTTCTTTGTCTTATATCAGATGACTAAAGTCTGCGTTCTTATCTTTCCTGAGGGGATAAAGAGGGGGAAGGGTGATGGAATCTGTTCTGTAATATCTAACACAAGATATATTGAGATTTGATAACTATTTTTCTTGTGTTACCCATTTGATTAAATTTTGTTTCTGCAGGTATCATAAAGGATTTGAGCTTCAGTCAACTCTGTATTCTGGAATTAATCTTGCAGTCTTGCTGATTGTTTCAGGGCAGCAATTTGAAACTTCCATGGAACTGAGGAAAATAGGTAAATGAATAAAGGAAAATATGTATGGTGATGTTAGTCACAAGCTCATAATTTCACAATTTCATAAGCTGGATCCACCTTTCCCCCTCTTTCCTTCACGATTCCGGTCACATGATGTTTCCTTCTACTTATTTATCCAGGTATATGAATGGCAATAAACACCCAATAATTCTCAGCTACTATGTTAACAGCAATTGGCAACAGTATGGTTGAATTTCTAGCTTTAAATTCTGTAGAGATAAATATGAGTTCATCTCTACAATTTTTCTTTCCAGTTAAATTTTGAGATTATAATCCTTATAATTAGAAACACATCACCCTCTCTTAGGTTTTGGAATAGGATTCTTGTATTCATTTGCAGCATTGTCTTTTTTATATGTTTGTCAAGGAGTACGGTTAAATAGTTTATTGGGAAGAAAAGGGAATCTGGAAAAAATGAACAATTACTGGGATGTTGGACAGTTTTTCACTGTAAGCATGTTGGCCAGTGACATTGGTAAAGCTGTCCAAGCAGCAGAGAGACTTTTCAAATTGAAACCACCCATTTGGTATGTATTATCACTATTTTTTGTCATTGTAGCTCACATTTACCAGGTTTTGTTGAGTTTTCTCTTTATTGTAAGTCATGATGGTCAATCTGATGACTTGAATCTTTGCAGAAATTTGTTTTTCCAAATTCCTGTACACACACCAACACTTTTGCTTTGTTTTGATACTTTGCTTGATGAGAAATTTGGAAAAACATGAAAGTTTGCATAACTATTTGTTATGGTTTGATTAGTCTTACTAATAGTATCAACTAGTTGTGGATTTGGAGAGTTTTTTTCTCATGAACCAATAGATCTATAATGTCTTTTTTGCTTTTTGTTTTGCCAAAATATTCACATGATAATTTGGCTGCAAATTTTAAATAAAAAAATCATTTATGTTTTTAAAGCAGACTAACTAGGTAAGAATTAGCAGTAATTCATTGGAAAGTATGTTTTATAAAAAATAGACTTTGGAAGGTTGTTTTTATTATCCATCTATTTAAACACATGATTCCTATAAAAATATGTTTTCAACATTGATTTAAAAGGACTTGTGGGACACTTTGTTTATTAATTATATCTATGTGTTTCAGGTATTTAAAATCCTTGGTACAAAATCTCATATTAATTCAGCATTTCAAGAAACTGACCATAGAACATTCTCTGAGGCAAGAAAGACTGAACTTCTGGTTGGATATAATTTTTGAGGCAACCCAAGAAAAAACAAATGGATTAAGATTCCCAGTAAGACTCTAGTGTATAATTTGTATATAATTTGTGTATAATTTGTTGTGAATCATATAACTATGTTGATACTGAGGTGGAAGTAACAAAAATCATTGTCTATTGAACAAGCTAATAGAATAGCATTCTCATTAAGACTGTCATCATATTGATTTTTCAAACAGCCATATATTCCCTGATGGGATGTCAAGTCCCACATAGCTGGCAAACTCAAAAATACTTTATTCACATGGATTTCAAAGTTAATGCTAGTCAAAGTAAAACATGTTGAAAAAGGTTATAGTTCTCAAGCAGACTTCTCGGAAGCCAGTTAATGTGATGTTCTTTGAAAGATTTCCTTTCTATGTTTCCATGCTTTGTACCTTTAGGAAATAATCTATCACTGAACTCTTATTCTTGGTTTCCTCAGTTTTCTCAGAGGTCTGTCATTAATTGAATGGTGCAATTTCAAGGAGCTACCTTTTTTTCATGAGTTAAGAGTGTTTTATATTAATGTTTTGCTATTGGTTACCAGTTTGAGAATTGCTTGATTGAACTGTAATACATTCATCCATATACACCTAATAAAATGCAGTTAGTACAAGAAATGATATGAACTAAAGCAAGTCTTTTCCACTGAAATAACAAAAGGTTGTCTTACTCAAATTTATTCAAAAGCACCTAAATGCATTGTATTTTTTGGTCTGTAATAATTAGGCTTAGGATTATAATGTAAAATTTCTGTTCCTCTTTTTGAAATTGAATGATGGCTAGATATCTGTTTGAGTACATGCTTCGTACAACAAGTTTTCTTTATTTAGGTATTAGTGATAGAGCCAACTAAGATATACCAGCCTGCATATGTTTCAATCAATAATGAAACTGATGATAGGACAGTTTCCCTTTGGCATGTATCACCTGCAGAAATGGTAAGATTGGTTGGGCATTTTCTTAATGCTTTAGATATGGTTTATTTGAAAACATTCTTGTTCCTCTTTTAAGAGCTCCTAATGAGTGTTTCATAAAGATGTTTTAAAAAGTACATTTTATGCCTAATTCTTCAGAAGAAAAACAAGGTTGCAAACAGAAAGTGTCCAGCATTAACTACTATTAAGTATTCCTGTTTAGTTTACTGTAAGGCCCTTTAGGCACAATTTTTAAGATTTAGAACTCCCCAAGACTTCAGTTTCGCAGAATTCATAGTAGTATACAAAATTAGATTTATTGCAGTGGTTTCACTTTCTAATTGCAGATTTCTGTAAAATAATTTGAATTGGTTTATAGAGTTTAAACAATTTTACACTTTATAAACTGTGGATACTTTTCAGTTTCTCAGCTTTAGGGAATTTTGATTTCCAATCCATTTATATCATAACTTGGAAATGCTTATGGATGACCTTCACCGAGGAAATGATAGGAATACAATGCAAATTGTATTTTGCACCTCTAGGTATTATTCTAGGTAATATTCAGTATTACGTTATGTTTCTGGAGAGATTGTTTAGACTGGGTCCAAGAGCAGCAAAGATGATTAGTGGACTGGAGACTAAACATATAAAGAACATTTGCTGGAATTGGGTATGTCTTGTTTAATGAAAAGAAGGACTAGGGATGACATGATAGCAGTGTTCCAATATCTCAGGGGTTGCCACAAAGTCGAGGGAATCAAGCTATTCTCCAAAGCACCTGAAGGCAGAACAAGAAGCAATGGATTGAAAATAATCAAGGAGAGAAGCAACCTAGAACTAAGGAGAAATTCCCTGACAGTTAGAACAATTAATCAGAGGAACAACTTGCCTCCAGAAGTTGTGAATGCTGCCACACTGAACGTTTTAAAGAAGAGATTGGACAACTATTTGTCTGAAATGATATAGGGTTTCCTGAGCAGTGGGAGAGCAGATTTCCTGAGCAGGAGACTGGAGTACAAGACCTCCAAGATCCCATCCAACTCTGTTATTCTACTATATTATTCTGTAGGTCCCCTACTATAACATCACTCTGATCCCACTTGAGTAACCACAGGGTGGAGGTGCCTGTGAACTTGTGATAAGGCACAGTGGTGTGTATTACTTCACCTTGCTGTCTTAAGCAACCTAAGGCAAAACTGCAAATACTCTACAGGCTGAGCCCACGCAATAAATTATTTGCAGTCTTGCTTCAAAACTCTGATTTTATTTCTTTGTAGAAACGAATTCATGAATGGAATTTCACAGCTTCTTCTATTAGAGGAATAAGGTCAGTCTGCTTTTAAATGGATTATCTTATATTTGTTTACATTATAAACACAAAAACCCAGAGCACATAGTTTTAATTGAAATAAAATTGAGAAAGTATTTTCAGATATAAACAGTACAGTTTGAACTATTAAAAATGGTATTTCATAATGTTTTCTGCTGTCTTTAGCCAAGTGACTTGGTGTTCTGAAAGTTTGATAATACTTTTTCTTAAAGTTATAGTCACACATACAGTAGAGACAGACAACTTTAATGAAGAATATTGTGTAAATATTCTCAAAGAGGAATCTTAAAAGACTTGCAGATAGTGAACCAAAACTCAAAAGTTGTGACTGTGAATTAATGTTGTATTCCCAATTCTTTTACTTGACATTTTTAAAATTCAAAATCTCATCAGTATGCTACGTGAAATAAGAATCATTATAACTCTGGCCAGGATAATAGAACTGAAGAACCAGCATAAATTAGATTGCTATAACATTCTTTGAATATCTGTCTTTAAAGGCATTTCTGTTAGTATAGCATTGTAAGGATCTGCTGTTTAGCTGAGGCACAAATAGGGCAACTTGAAACAAATCTTGATGTCTTTTTTGAGAGAGGGCCACCAGAACTGTCTCTTGATTAAGTGCAGGGTCTTTATGAATCCAAAGTAGCCCTCCATCTTCAAGTCATGGCAAGTCTGCATAATTATGAGTTTCTGGCTGGTTGGCACATAAAGTTTCCCTTCCACCCAGTCCATCCCGGGTAGAACAGTCCTTGAAACCACTCATTGTCAGCGCTTTTTTGAAGATTGCAGCCACATCATTGCTAACTGGCAATTTTTCTTCATACTGAGCCCTGGTGGTTACTTGGGCTGCGAGTTGACATATTGAGAGCAATGGTTTCATTATTTCTGCTTTGGAACAATTATATTGTGGCATCCACGATAGGTCATCAGCTAGGAAGTTTTTCCCCACTGGCATGTAGTGCAATGTGAAGTTGAATCACTGGAAGTATTGCACCCACCGTGCTTGTTTGGGAGAATGCTTCCAAAGGATTTTTAGCACCTCTAGGTTTTTGTGATGAGGCCAAACTTGGAAAGGGATTTTGCTCCCTTCCAAGAAATGTCTCCAGGAGAGGAGTGCCCATCACACAGCATAAGCCTCTTTTTCCCCATACGGCCCAGTGTTGTTCGGTTTCAGATAGTTTCTTTCGAAGTATAGGTGCACATCTGCAGCTGCCTTTCTCATTCTCTTGCAGGAGTACTGCCTCTACTGCAACATCAGTGATGTCGACCTGAATGACAAAAATTTTCTCCAGGTCCATTGTGTGCTTTAATATCAGTTAAGCTGCAAAAAGCCTTTTAAGTTTTTCAACTACAGCTTTATATTCCATTGATCACTTTTAACAGCTTTCAGGATTAGGTTTATCTCCCCCTTTTGTTTGAAAAAAAATTCATGATGGGGAGGTCTATCTGAGCAAATGGGATGAATTGACAGCAAAAGTTTGCAAACCCTAGGAAGCTCTGCAGCTGCTTCCTCATGCAAGGCAGAGCCCACTGTAGCACCGCGAGGAGTTTTCCTGGGTCCATTTCAATTCCCTCATTGAGATTCTGTATTCCAAGTAATCTATCTTATCTTAGTGGAACTCACACTTGGAAAGCTTGGTGTAAAGTTTAGTGGCACAAAGGTTTTTGAGGATGGCTCTGATCAGCTTCACATGCTCTGCTTTCATTTAAGTGTAGATTAAAATGTTATTAAAATAAACCAGCAATCCCTTTATATAAATATTCATGTAGCACTTCATTTATTAATTGCATTAAAACTGCAGGTGCCCCGCAGTTCAAATCCAAAGGGGAGCATCTTAAATTGTAAATGACCAAGTGGGCAATTAAAAGTGGTCTTCCATTCATCCCCTTCTCTGATCCTGATGCAGTATTATGCCTCTCACAAATCCAGCTTCGCCAACATGTCCTTCATCAGAGGGAGAGGGTACACATTTTCCATGCACACTGTGTTCAGACCACAAGAGTCTACATCAGGAGTGTAAAATTTGATTTAATTGAAGGTTGCATCAGGATTGTTTTTGACCTCAGAGGGCATGGCCGGGGGAGGGGCATAGCCAGTTCGACATCACTCATTTTGGGTGCACCTGTGGTGGCCCGGACAGGGCTGGGGGGGGTCCTCCTGCAGCCCTCTGCCAGCAAAAATGGAGATTGGGAGGGCCACATTCAGCCTTCCCAAGCTCCATTTTTGCTGGCAGAGGTACTGTGGGCCAGTCCTTCACTGTTTTCAGGGAGGCTGCATGGGCCATATCTAAGCATCCCATGGGCCAGATTCAGCTTGTGGGCCTTGAGTTTGACATCCTTGGTCTACACAAAGACAAAGAGATCCATCTTTTTTCTCCCTGAACAGGACTAGGGCTGCCACTCAGGGTTGAGCCAGTTGGATGAAATCTCGGGCTAAGTTTTTGTCAATGAATGAGTGGAGTTCTCCTAATTCCCTAGGGATCATCAAGTATAACTTTGATTTTGGTAGCTTAGCCTCCGGTACAATTTCAATAGCACAGTCTGTGGGTTGGTGAGGAGGGAGCTCGTCTGACCCTTTTTCACTAAAAACATCCTTCAGATCTCTGTACTCTTTGGGGATGATGGGCTTCCCCTTGCATGACTGCTTTGAGCTCATAGGGCAGGGAGGGCTTCACTTCTCTTTTGGGGGCTGGCCACTCATCTTGAATTCCAACAGCCCCTTCCACCAATTCACATATGGATTCCATATTTTAAACCAGGCTAGTCCCAGAACGAGGCGTCTTTCCATTCCTGGCACTACTATGAAGCTCAGGGTTTCAGAATGGATTCCCATCTGCATCTCTATGGGTTCAGTGACAAAGGTTGCAGGAGTGCCCCTCCGACTCAGCCATCTAACTAATACAATATGATTGGGATTTTTAGTCTTGTTAGCCAAACGCCCAGCTTCTCCACCAGTGCTGAATTCATTAGTCATCTGATGCAGCCCAAATCTAGAAGGGCCCTCAGGGTTGCTTTTTGTTCTGATCCCGGATGGTAGAGTTCTATGGGGAAAGTCACGGGGGCAATTGGATCATTTACCAAGGGGTCATTGTTGGAGTCAGTATTAGTTAGTCCCTGGATGTCATCTGGTGGGTTCCCTCTTGGGTAAGGGGGCAAACTCTATGACCTCCTTTCAGTGATGTTTCTCTCCTGTGAGATGGAAGCTTCCTTGACTCTGGTCCATCTCCTTTGCCATGCAGTTGGCACAGCATTCTGCAGCTTAGTGCTGCATTTGAAGCAGGTGATGGATGTTGCCAGCTGGGCTTGAACCTTAGTCATTTCTCCCCTGTTTATTCCAAGTCTTGGCTGAGCGGTACTTATTTCAGGTCTGGTCAATTTCCACTTCTTTGGCCAGCATGCATCAGTCGTGGAGGTGGGCTGGGTCCCCCCTCATGACACAAGCAGTGTACGGGTCATCATTGAGCCTATCTTTGAAACAGCTTATGAGGATGTCTTCTGGCCAGTTGAAGTGGCATGCCAGGTCAAGGAATTCCTCTGTGTATTCAGCTATTGGTCTGTATCCCTGCCACACTGACTTTATATGAACTCTGGCTTTACAATCGGCTTGGGGATCTTCAAACCACCATTGGAATGCTGTCATGAATCAATTGAAGTTTCTTAGTTCAAGGGCGTCTGTGTTATGGAGGATCATCCTCCATCTGACTGTGGTCCTTTGGTGGGAATCTCCTGGCTGTATTTTGGCATGTAGGTGAGAATGAGGGCCAGGAAAATTCCCAGTTGTTGGGGGTCTCTGTCAAATTTTACGTCAGGGGAGTGCCTGTTGGCTTTGAGGCATCTGTAATGTAATCTGTCTGCATGCCATGTAGAGCTTTAAGGATAACAACCAGCAACTTGATTTGCACCTGAACATATTGGGAGCCAGTTCCACTTACATAGCAATAATATTACATAGGAGTACTGTGGTGCACCCAAATCTGCACATGAATACTTTCCAAGGACAGTTCCAGAGAAATTGTATTGCAGTAATCCAGTTGACAGATGACTAAGGTATTAGGCACAATTGGCATACAAAATGTGCTTATTCTGATTCTCAGATATTACTTGGAATCCAGGTAAACATGACCAATAACTGGTGATCTCTGAACAAACTTATTTTTTTCTTCTGTTCAACCATGTGCGATTCTTGAACATTGCTTGAACAAATCCCCACAGTTTTCTTTGCAAGGTTTTTCAGAAGAGGTTTGCCATTGCCTGTTTTCTAGGGTTGAAAGTGACTGGCTCAAGATGGAACAAGAACTCAGTGCTATATTGTGTCTGAAATCCATGAGCCAAGGAGCCAAATAATCTGCTTTCTCCTTTGGAGCTTCAGCCATATTCCTCCTAGCAGCCTCCTCAAGAAAGTGAAGGTTAAAGATTGGATAAAAAATTTCTAGTACCACAGGTCCAGTGATGAGCTTTTCAGGAAGCATTACTTTTTTCACGACTCGACAGGTGAACTGCCTCCTTTTTTTATTTAATGTACAAATGGCAGGACTCAACATCCCAAGGAACCTGTCAACTTTCTCAGGAATAACCAAAGCTCTACCCTGATAACTTAAATGTGCTTTGCTAGCATGAATCTGAAAATGTCCTAACGTTTAGGTGAAGATGACTAGCACAGTAACAAAGTAACCTAACAAAGTAAAAGCATCAAAATAATTTTCTGCAATCAATTAGAAATGTGAATTTTACAACATTTAAATAGGATAGTTTCTTTTAAAATCTTGTATGGATAATTGTCAACTTACAACAGTTCATATAATGACTGAAGAGCACTGAAAAAATTGGCATGATCATTTTTCACACTTACAACCATTGCAGCATCTCCATGGTCACATGATCAAAATTCAGATACTTGACAACTAACTCATATTTATGACGGTTGCAGCGTCCCAGGAGTATGTAATCACTTTTTGCAACTTCTGACAAAGTCAATGGAGAAGCCAGATTCATTTAATAATCACGTTATTAACTTAACAATTGTAGTCATTCACTTAATAACTGGTGCAAAAAAGGTAATAAAAGTTAGAAAAATTCATTTAACTTAGCAACAGAAATTTTAGGCTCAATTGGAGTTGTAAGTTGAGGTCTATCTTCCCACTGTTCTGCTGAGAAATCTTTCATGGCTTTCATTGCTCCATCTTTATATTTATGCTTTTTGGAAGGAACTTTATTATTACTTTTAAACCTGACAGCTCTGGCATGGAAGTTATTCTTTGTATAAAACATTAAAAAGTAAGCTTTTCAAAATCATGAAATATTATATCTGGAAGACATTTGTTTCTTTATCCAATCTCCTTGCGCCAGCATAACTTTATTTTCATTGGATATTTGCAGCATATCTAAATTTGATGAACGATGCTGTTTCCTCTATGTCCATGACAACTCTGATGACTTTCAAATCTATTTTTCTACAGAGTGTCAGTGTAGTAGGTAAGAGGTTTGTTTGTTTTGCTTTGCTTTGTTTTTACCAGTGATCAAAATAATTCATACAAAAGTTACAAACTTTGATGCAGGACTAGCATGAGAAAGAATAAAACAAATAGGTTTTGTCCTCTTTTGCATTATTTATTCTACATCAATTTCAATAAATATGAACAGTGAAAAAAGTGATGAAAATATATAAGATAAACCATTAATTGATATTATATTATGGGTGGTATGCTTTTTAATCCTTTTTTGCTAATTGTAAGGAAAAATATTCATAACATTCTATATTTCTATTTCATTTCAATTTTCTAGCTTTAATGAAAGATTTTAAAGAATGTTGATAGTATTTGCGTGAGGTACTATTATTTGATTCTGTCTTAGACAATAATATCATTTGGACCGTTTCTGATTTAAAATAATAAGCACAATATTGATTAAGTACATTTTAAATTATGGAGTAATTTTGATGTAGAAGCATTTTAGGGGATTCAAAAATCATGCTTGTCTTAGTATTATGCTTAGGAAATTTGTAAGACATGTTGATTTTCTTTGTATGAGTTATACATAAAATGTATAATTTTGGTTGAGCAGGCAAAACCAATACTTTTTTGCCTTTGATTGTGAGGTGTATGTTGCTTTCAGATTCTGTGCTTTGGTTAAGGAGATCTTCGTTGATGCTGTAGGAAATACCCTGGAACTTGAAGGAGAGATTGATGGTGATATATTAGAAGTAAGTTGCAATTACTGAGATAAAGAAACAGGTCTGTAATTCTGTTTGTTTCTATTATGTATACAAGGAATATTAATGTAAGAAATAAATAGCCTTTCAAATAAAGAGGAGTCAATCTGTACTTACTTTTATACATTAAATAAGATTTTTTTCTTTATAAATAAAATATTGTGCCTGCAATGTGACAGGAAAATATACATGCAATGTGACAGGAAAAAGTTAAACATTATATATTTTGCATCATCCTTAATAATCTATATTTTTTATAAACTTCATCAGCCTCAATAGTTAAGCTTTTTTCCTCTGAAAAATTGATCCCATGATTTTAATAATAGAAAATAAGTTGATAATTTGATATCAAAACCTGAGTAAAGATCCTTCAGATTTGAAAGTTTAAATGATTGATATGCTTAATATTTATATAGATTTGAAATAATAGTTACAGCAGACCTCATTATGTATTATTCAGTGCTCGCATACCTAAATCTCTTTATCCAAAACTGGAAAGAATATAGGAAACCAGTTTGATTCAAAGCCTCAGATCTGTGCTTCCCAAATTACCTTAAGCCCATGTCACACTGGCCAACGGATGCAAAAAGGACACAGCGGACAAGCAAAATGTTCCATCCGTTGTTATCCGCTCTCAAAAGGGGCAAAAATTTGCATAACCGGAGTGGATAACACGGACGCGGGGAGGACGCAGGGCGGATGCAAAGCGGATGCGGAACGGAAGCCCAGCGGATGGAAGCGGATGGGAGCGGATGGCTCAACCGCAGGGTTTCCGGGGGGCCTCAGCGAAGCGGACGCGGAACGGATACAGCGGATGCACAGCGGACGCCGAACGGATGAAGCGGATGCACAGCGGAAGCCTAGCAGATGCCGAGCGTTAGTTGCGCATGCGGGGAGGATGCATTGCGTCAGCCCCGCGGATATAACGGAAGCAGCTCGGAAGCAGGTCGCCATTCAGAGGAAAGACCTGCTGCCGGAAGGATTGGCTGCCTTGCCTGCCCTGCCTGCATGTCTGCCTGCAAGCCTTGCTGCCAGCCTTGCTGCCACCCTCCCTGCCAGCCTCCCTGCCAGCCAGCAACCCCACAACCATGCGGAAGCACAGCAAGCCTCAGCCATCTGCTGCCAGCCCTGGCAAGAGGGACAGGGCTACCATCCCGCCCCCTGGCCCTCACTCTGGTTCTGCTGGGGCTTCTGCAGCACGGGCTCACTCTTCTGGGTCTGGGGCTTCTGCTGCTTCTGCTTTTGGAGGAGCTGATGACAAGCACTCCAGCACCAGCCACCTCCACAGCACCTGCACCCTTTATCCCTGAGACTGAGCGAACAAGAGGAGTGCCAGAGACTCATTTTTGTCTTATAGCTTGTTGTTAATAAAGTCTATTTTTGATTCACACACTTGCTTTATTTCTTTTTTTTAATAAAGTCTTGCTGGAAACTTTTAGAAATGGTTTAAGCCTTTGCTTGCTTGTGGGATGGGTTAAGATAGCTGTGGGATGGGCAGGGATTCCTTTGGGATGGGTAATAGCTGTGGGATAGATAAACCTCCAGTGCAAGCATAGTGGGACTCTATGGTCCACCCTCCCAGGTGCCACACCTATGGCCCTTTATTATCAATAACAATGTAAGCATTGATCCACACATTTCAACATAAACACAACTCTTTATTAAACGCCCTGTTCATTGTAGCCCAACCAAACATACATGGCCCAATCTCATCCGTGTGATGAGACAGGCTGAAGGAAGCATCCATTAAGCATCTATCATCCTGTCTTCCACTCCACTGCTCCAGCTGGGGAGTTGCACCAGTGTCTCAGGAGGTTGTGCTGCTTCTTCGCTTCATGTGAGGCTCTGTTGGGGCCTTGCACATCCTCAGTGTCGATCAGGTTTTGCCCTTGCCTCCATTCCCCAGGCTCCATGTCCCCATTGCCTTGTTGACGGTCCACAAGCCTGTTCTGCAAGACTGGGTAGCGGGTGCACATGAGATTGTGCAGGATGCAGCAAGCTTCCACGATGCTCCTCACAGTCTGTGGGTGATGCTGCATGTTGGTGAGAAGTATCTGGAACCTGTTGGCCAGGATGCCAAAGGCGTTCTCCACCACCCGCCTTGCCCTGGACAACCTGTAGTTGAAGATCCTCTCTTCACGGGTCAGGAGTCTGGAAGTGTATGGCTTCATGAGATAGGTTCTGAGGGAGAAGGCGTCATCCCCCACAATGAAGTAGGGCACATCTTGCATGTCGTTGGGCAGCGGGTCTGGATCTGGGAAGCCCACCATGAGGTTGCTTTCCAGCCCCTCCTTGAGGTGACTGGTGTTGTATACCTGGGCATCTGAAGATGAGCCGTTGCCAGAAGCATCGATGTACATGAACTTGTAGTCAGCATCGACCATGGTGAAGAGGATGATGCTGAAGAAGCCCTTGTAGTTGTGATAAGTGGACCCCGACTTGGCTGGAGCTTTGCAGGCCACGTGCTTGCCATCGATGGCTCCAATGGTGTGGGAGAAGTTCCACTTCTGATACCACTCCTCTGCAACTTTCTTCCATCCTTCTTCAGTGGAGGGGCACTGGAGGAGCTCCTCCTTGTATTCTTCGATGATGGCCTGCACCACTTCTCTGACAACAAAGCTGATGTTGCTGGGTGGCACCCTCCAGCCGTACTGCATGCTCCTGTAGGTGGTCCCTGAGGCCAGATGGCACAGAGTGAGTGCCACCTTGAGCCCAGGTTCCAGACTGGGCGGGAAGTTGGTGTTTGTCTTGGTCAACCTGGGTGTCAGCCGCTGTACAACTTCATCAAACATGGCTGGAGGCATCCTCATGAAGTTCTGGAACACCTGAGTGTCTTCGCTCCTGAGCTCCACCATCAGCTTGTTGTACAGTCCGTCCTCTGCTCTTCTGGTGAACCATCTTTGGACCCAGACTTTTTTTGGGTGGCTCCTTTTCTTCCTGTAGTAGAGTTCACAGAGCCTGTAGATGGTTTCACACTGTTGCAGAAGGATGGTGGCTGCCGAAAGGACTTTGTAACAATCCACGGTGGACATGACTGGATGCTGTGGAAGAGGAAGAGTCAGATGAAGGCTGCAGAGGTCTGCACAGCTAGGCTGCTGGTCTGAAAGTGAGATGCAGACGAGTTGCTCCCCCTTTTATGGGCAGTATTGGTGTCCCTTTGCATCCTCTAGGAATCCTGTAGGCATCCTCTAGACATCCTTAATATCCGAGATAGGTCCCCTCTGCGAACATTTTTTCCGCTTTAAACGCTTTGTTTCCGCTAGGCATCCGTTCTGCATCCGTTCTGCGTCTGTTCCGCTTTCTCCCTGCGTCCGGGCGGATGCGAGTTGCGCAGATGCGCAGCGGATGCCTAGCGGATATAGCGGATGCGTAACGGATGCAGAATGGATGCGTAGTGGATGTGTAGCGGATGCAGAATGGACGAACTGGATACATTTTCCGCGCAAAAGTTTTAGGCAGCCGAAAACTTCCGGAGCGGATGAAATGTCAATAAACGGATGCTGGATGGATAGAGAGGAAGCCAAACGGAGGCAGTGAGTACATCGCGTTTTCGAACGGATGGCAAGGTTTTTTTTACGTTTTACATCCTCTTTGCATCCGTTGGTTCAGTGTGACATGGGCTTTATACTTGATTTCCTGATTTCTTCTATCTTGTAGAAAAGATGATAAAACTATCCGGTATGTAACTTCTAAAAACAAGGTAATATTTAATTCTGTAATGCTTTAGGTCAGAGTTGCCTGTCTTGGCAACTTTAAGAAGCCTGGACTTCAATTCCCAGAATTTCCCAGCCAGCAACTATCAAAATAAGATTTATTAAGGACAACAAGAGCTGAAAATGGATGACAAAAGGAATTTTTTAAAAGCAATTCCAGATAAAATGATATTTGATATATTATAGGAAATTTATAGGAAATTTATAAAGATCTTGTCTGCCAGAATATAGAGTTTTGGCTACATGTGCTAAGTCAGTTGTGGTATAACCAGATCCTTGTCAGTTTACTTTTGACCCTTTTTTTTAAACTAGTATTTCATAACTTGTTAATTGTTTTATATGTGAAAGCCTAAAGTCCGGCATAAAGAAGTATAAACTTTTGTTCATTAATTCACAAATCCTTGGCATTAACTCATATGGACCGAGCAGTGTTGGGGAGGGAAGTATGGTGAAGCGACGCAAGGGATGGGGTGGAGGTGCTGCTGCCGCGAGGCAATGCAAGGGATTGAGTGGTTGGTACTGGAAACAGTCAGCCATCTCTTGCTTGCTACCCTTTCTGAGTGGGAACTGATGTTTTCCAGCCCCTCAGCTGGTGCACTCTGTGGCTCCGGAACCAGCTCCACTGGGCTTGCCATCCCAGCAGAAGTGCAACAGATGCATCATCAGCAGAAGAAGGCGGGGGGGGGCACTTGATGCAGACCACTGGACACATTTATTCTGTCCCACTGTCTGTTTTGGCTTGTGGCTGGAGAGTAGGTCGCTGCTGGTCATCTTCTTAGCCCCCTCACGGGTCTTGCCCATGGCCTGCATGTGGAGCGTGTTCCCCTTGCACATCTGATGCATCTTGACCCCATTGCGGTCTGCTGCTACCACAGTTTGATAGACTTGCTGCTGCCATCACTCAGCAAACCCACCCAGCCCAAAGAAGGTGAAGTGGCCAGGTAGAAAGGACGTGAGTGTAGAAAATCAGATCCCCATTGGCGATATGGCTGTCCAGGCCTCAACCCTGCCTCCTGGGCATGCGCACAGGAAACAGCAAGCACATGCAGACCCTGGCATCCCTGGGGACTGTGTTCTGAGTGCTTCTTTTCACCCAGGATGCCAGCCTCACACATTCATCAACGCACAAGCCCAAGTGCGTTGGGCAGGGCCAAGGCAGCACTGCAGATATAAAGCCAGCCACAGTCCAGCCCGGATGGCCACTACCAGGTTGCAGATCAGAGCCTAGTCAGCCTGTGTCAGGCCGAGGTGCTGTGGGCCAGTCCTTCCCTGTTTCCACCCTTGAGTTTGACACCCCTGGCTTAGGGAGTTTAGTTGATTTGTCTGTTTGTTTACTCTTTGAGATGCTAATGCCTACAAAAGTTCTATAATAAAACAGCTGTTGTTGAATTGTAAATAAGGTTTGACTACAATCTTCCTGCCTTAGCCAAGGTCATATAAAACAAATCAGTTTATTCTTTATTAAAGATCAAAATGTTTCTATAGTATCAAATTGCTATGGGAATTTTTTAAAACCCTTTTTCTCTGACCTACTCTGATTTAGATTGACTGCTTAAGAAATGGACTTGATGCCTGTGTTCTGGATCCCAAGACCATGGAATTCTTGCACACAATGTTTTTACATTTGTGACTTGAGATATTTTGCAGAAACTGGGTGTGATATCCTAGCATAAGTATATGAGGTTACATCATATAATTATGTTATAAATGTGCTAAAATTAAGTTCAGAGAAACATTAATTTGGCTTTTAGGCTTAAGCTACCTCTATACTGTACTGCTTTTTAGCTACAAAATATGGGGTATGGCAAAAAATCATTGTTTTATTACTGAGTAAGAATGCTGATCATATAACAACTCAAAAGAAAAATGAATTGCTGAAGCGTGAAAAGTAAAAGTGTTTGAAAGGTGAGATATAGTAGTAATTCATATTAGAGTTTAAAATGACTTTGCTATCATGCTCTATATGGAAAAAGAAAGCTTAAGAAAATTGAGAAAAATTTCAAGAATATACTGCAGACCTATTGTATTCCAGGGAAACTTATAGACATCTTTAATAAAGAATTGTTAATGTAAGTGAAATAAAGTGACAATAATAACATTGGGATAGAAAAAAGTACTATCATTTTTAAATTGAAATATTTTCAAAATTGTTCTGCCTTTTTCAATTTACATATGAATTGGATTTTTTTGCTCTGTATATAATTAATATGATTTAACTACCAGTGAGTATTTTGTTGTTTATGCATATTAGTACAAGTGTTTCTTATTACAATTTTTATGATTCACACAGGTGGTTTTTATGTGAGAGTTTGTGTATTACCTAGATAAACTGTCTAGGTCAGGAGTCGCCAACCTTTTGGACCTCAGGGACCCCCCAAACTCATAATTTTAGATCTCAGGGATTGGTTCTGTGGGCGAGGCTTAATTTGTGGGTGTGGTTTGGTGGTCATGTGGCTGGCTGGGCATGACTTGTATGTAAATATTTAAATATTTATATAAATATTGAATTTTTTATAAAAAAGAGCAAATTGTATCCAAAATCTGCTGATGTTGAGGCGCTCCTTGTTGAATGAGCTGTTATGCCTCTGGGAACCTGCAGGGATTGAGACTGAATACGTTTTTGCTATTGCAACCCCTAGCCAATGGCCTATCGTAGAAGGTGAGACCTTGCCTCCCAGAGTGTTGGGCTGAAAGGACACAAGGCTTCCGTTTTTCTGAAAGCCGCTGTACGATTGATATATATTCGCAATGCTTGCCTCATATCAAGCCTATGCCATTGGAGTTCCATTTCTTGTGATGGTCTGGGGCAAAAATTAGGAAGTATCAGCTCTTGTGCCCTATGAAAAGCCGAGTTGATTTTGGGTGTAAATGTAGGGTAGGGGCGAAGGACCACCCAATCAGCAAGGAAAACACAAAGGTGTTGTCTGATAGACAAGGCGAGCAGAAGTGATTGCTACAAGGAAAACTACTTTGTACGTCAGAAATTGTAGACTTGACGATTTCAAGGGTTTGAAAGGACCCTTAGTGCGACAACGACCTTGTTAAGGTCCCAGGTGGGATAACGGTGCACCACTGGAGGGCATAAATTAGTGACTCCTCGAATGAAAGACTGTATACATGGATGATGAGAAAGAGAAATTATACCTGCACAAATAAGAACTGACGCCAGGGCCGCCACCTGTCTTTTCAACGTATTGGGTGATAACCCCTTGTCAAGTCCCTCTTGCAGAAACTCTAGAATTTGAGCCACGGAAGGAGATGTAAGGTCAGTTTGAGATTTGGTACACCATTTGCAAAAAGTGGACTATGTGGCATTGTAAATGCGAGTTGTCGAGGGGCGTATAACCCCTTGTCAAGTCCCTCTTGCAGAAACTCTAGAATTTGAGCCACGGAAGGAGATATATGGTCAATTCGAAACTTGGTACACCATTTGCAAAAAGTGGACCATGTGGCATTGTAAATGTGAGCTGTCGAGGGGCATATGGCGACTAGAATAGTGGCAATAACTCTGTTGGAAAACTTTTCGCTCTTCAGACCACTCCGCTCAACCTCCAGACGGTCAGGTGCAACCATTGAGGGTCCAGAGGATGAAGAGGCCCCTGAGTTCACGAAACTCTGGTGGAATTCTCCAAGGAGCTGATACGGAGAGACTGCGGAGGTCTGCAAACCATGGCCATCTGGGCCAGTAAGGAGCGACTAGAAGTAGTTCCGCCCTCTTGTCTAGCACTTTCTGGATGACCTTGGGAATCAGTGGGAGTGGCAGGAATGCATACAGGAGCCCCAGGGGCCAATGAGAGCGGATCGAGTTGAAATTCTCCGCTCCTTGCGAGGGGTACGTGGAAAAAAATCTCGGAATCTGAGTGTTGAGGGGGGAAGCGAACAGATCCACCACCGGCTGTCCAAACGTCCAGACCGCTTCTTGGAAAAGGGAGGGATGGAGGCACCACTTCAATTGATCAATGGTGGACCTGCTCAGCCAGTCTGCCTGTGTGTTTGACAGGCCCGAAATGTGCTCTGCTTTGATGGAAAGAAGGTTGGACTTCGCTCCGCTTTCCGCATGAGATGTTTCAACTGTGTTTATGTGAGCTTTGGCTGTTACGTTGTCGGTCAGTATTAGTACGTGCTAATCACGTATCTGGGGAAGTAAGCTGTGGAGAACCAGGTGTACTGCTTGAACCTCCAGCCAGTTTATGCTGCATGACTGTTCTATGGCAGACCAATGGCCTTGGGCTGTAAGCAATTGGACATGAGCTCCCCATCTGAACAGACTGGCGGGATCTAGTGCAAAGGCGGTCCCAAGGGATGATAGAAATACATGAGATCATCTTGCCTAACAATTTTGATAGATCAGCTAAGGACACCCCCTTACAACCCCTGAGCTCCTTAATTAATTGCTGAATGCTATTTAGTCTATCCGGTGACAGGTAAACCTTGCCTTCCACCATATCTATGACAGCCCCCAGATGGATTAACCGAGTCGATGGTGTTAATTGACTCTTTTTCCAATTTATTAAGAAGCCATGCTTTTGTAGTGATTGTAATGTGTTCTGAGTGTCTTTGACTGCTTGATGGGAAGAAGATGACAAAATCAAGATGTCATCAAGATAACACTGGAGATGGGGATGTCCCAGAGATGAGGACAGATGAGACATCGTATGGGGATGTCCCAGAGATGAGCAGCTATCACTGCGAGAACCTTCATGAAGGTCCTAGGTGCAGAAGTTAATCTGAAAGGAAGGGCCACATATTCAAAATGGTGGTTATTATAACAGAATCTCAGAAAATTATAGTGGGAAGGCCAAATAGCAATATGCAGGTACACCTCCGTCAAGTCTATGGACATGAGGACGTCCCCCTTTCTAATGCCAAGTAATATAGATTGCAGGGTATGCATTTTAAGCTTGCGATATACTGAGAAATGGTTTGGACGTTTCAGGTCTAATATCGCTCTCCACTCCCCCGAACTTTTGGGCACAACAAAAAGATGTGAATATAAACCTTGCCCATGTTGAGTGGTAGCTACTGGATGGATGGCTCGTATATCCAATAGATGTTGGATAGCTGATTCCATGAGATTACGTTTAACCGGGTCTCTGGAAAAGAGGGCATGACATGAAAAAATCTGGGGGAGTGGATTGAAACTCCAGCGCAAGGCCAATCTGATCGTATCTCAGACCCAGGAATCAGAGGTTGAGGAGTCCCATTGATCGGCGAATAATTTAAGACGTCTGCCCATGGGGTTGGGTCCCGGGGGTTATCTTGGATACTGAAAAGACCTGTTTCCTGCTCTTCGAAAGGATCTTTTGGATTGACCACCCCTTGTGCTCCTATCCCCAAAGTTGGACCTATCTGGCTGTTTCCCTGGTCTGAATGATGAGGGTCTCTGGTATCTGGGGGAAGAGGATCCCTGGTAAAATGGTCAAAATGATCCCCTCCGAAAGGACTGGGGGTTCCTAGGATCTGACTTCCAAAAAAGAGAAGGAAGAATTTTCTTTTTGTTATGGGTTTTGATTAGTAGCGGATCAAGGGAAGAGCCAAACAGTCTGTCTCCCACAGTTGGGGATGAAGCCAGCTTGGATTTGTGTTTGAAGTCGACCCTGGCTGAAAACTTGACTGCATGATAAGTTGCATCAGCTGAAAATTCAGCAGCAACAATAAGTTTAGCAACATCTTGTTGTGCTCTAAGGTTAGAATTGGGGATGTGTTGCTGTAGGAGACAGAGCCATCTGAGAGATGAACGCGTGAAGAAGGAGGTGGCTGTGGCTACTCTGATGGCCCACGTGTCAGACTGATGGGCTCTGCGTAGGGCTAGCTCGGCCCATTTTTCCTCCGGCTTTAACGCCTCCAGCGCATCACTGGGAATGGAGGGGGACATTAGACCCACTTTGGGTTCATCTACCTCGGGAGTATTCAATATTTTTGAGAAATCAGGGACCAGATTGAAATATTTCCTGTCATATCCAGTGGGGGCTGTGTACACCGCTGCAGGGGCCCACTGCTTCTGTATCAGGTCCAAAAACATGGGATGGACTGGGATCACCTGTGCTTCAACTACTGGTTGGTTGAAGATCAGATCCTCTGGTCCCTCTTCCGAAGGAGTTAGTGTGGTGGAAGGGGTCGACTTGTTTAGGCGTGCAATATTTTTTGCCTTAAACAAGAGAAATCTGAAAAACTGTGGGCAGAACAAACCTGTAAGCATAGGTCAGTCAGGAATAAGACCCTCATTCTCAGACATTCCCTTTTCTAAGGGGTCTGCTTCTGACAAGGGCTCGCTATCATGTATTGATCCCAATTCAGTCTCCTCCATTTGATCAATTTGATACACTTCTTTCTCCTCGTCCGTCGGCCCTTGGAGGGGGGGTCTCCACCTGTAAATGTACCTGGGTATGGTGCTGCTCTGACCTGATCAATGACCTCAGCGAATGGGATTCACGATCGGTGATCCCAGGATATTCCCTGGTGTGGCTTCCCTGAATCAGACCTGTCTGGCTGTGAGGTCAATTTGGGATAGAAGGCTAGAGACAAGCTGATTGACTGTCAAACCTGCTGGCCATGAAATAATTTTTCCTGTTTTGGTCAAGGAAGAATCACAAGCACTGTATCTCTCACGAGGCTGAGCAAAAACTGGGGAATGCTGGGAAGGAGTCCCGTGGAGGAGGAGGAGCGTTCCACAAATTAAGCCCAGCCTAGACATCCAGAGACTGAAGCACCTCCCACTACTGGATGCTCTGAACAGCTCAAAGGAGAATGACTTTTACATCCCACAAAATTGCTTTGCTGGGGAATGTGACTGATGACACACATTGAGGGGAGGGGGAAACAGGGTCAGAGGCAAAACACAAATTAACTGAGGTTAGAATTGGCTCCACCTGGTCTGTGCCAGCATAAAGCTCCTAATAAACAACTGGATATCTTTTGAAGTTTGCTTGAGCCTCATTATTTAATTAGGGCATCTATCGGAACCCCGACACACCCATCCTCCCTCCCTCCCTTCCCTTTTCTTCTTTTTCCTTCCCTCTTCATTCTCCTTTCTTTTTTCTTCCCCTTTCCTTCTTTTTCCTTCCTTGCTCTCTTCCCCTCTTTCCTTCATCTTTCCTCTTTCCCTTTCTCCTTTCCTGTCCCCTCTTGCTGCTCAAATGCAAAAGGGGAAACATTTCTCAAGGCCTACTTGCCTTGTGACGAAATGCCATTTTTGCTAGTAGTTTGTGGCCACTAAAAAGACTAAGAACAAACCAGGCTCAGTTTATCCCGTGCTTGCATTTAGTGGAGGCATCCGCAGACAACAGTATAACAAAAGTGTCAGAATGGTGGCTGTGATAGTTGATCAGGTCTCCTTTGTTTTTTATTTGCAACAGTTTTACCATTTAGGAATAGAGGTCAGTTAGTTGCTTTTCTATTAATACATAAGCTTTAAAAGGACTCCTGTAGAGACCCTGCCATGGTCTAATAATTTCAGACAGGAAAATATTTTCCCCCACTCTGCTTTGTCCTGTTTTCTTCATTGGAAATGGCTGTTTTCAGCAGACAAGGTGAGGATACTTTCCTAAGAGCTCAGAATTCAAGAATACCAATGTACACACATTTGCTAATTTAATCCAACATTTGTTAAATGAATATGAGGTATCTCAGAGTGGAGATAGCCATGGGGAGGGAGGCCTAGTGATGGAACAGGCCCTCAAGGCCTCCCCAACCCACTAAGATACTGTATGCTTCCCGGTCCCTTCCTGCTGCACGAGACTCACTTTCTTTGCAAAGATCCATCTCCTCTCTGCCGCTGTTTCTTTGCCTTTGAGGCAGAGCAGAGTCAGCTTGGAAATGCTTTGCATGCTGAAAATGGGTGCTCCTGGGTGCCATAATATCGTGCGAGTTTAGGCACCCATCCTCTTTTGCAGAGTATCAGAGACCCATTCATTCTTGGTGTGAAAAGTGTTTGTGGTGCCTATCCCCTGCTCCTCCCCCAAACTCCTTTCTGTCATCGCCTTGGGAGGGATGCTTTCTGCCCATTAAAATCCACTGCAGTTGGAGCTCCTTCAATCCATACTGGGGTTGAGCCAGGAGAATTGCCATGGAATCGGAATCAGCCGTGCACAGGAACTTATGCCACCTGTGACCCGGATGCACTGCTTGCTCTCATGAACCAGCCTTACTATTTGAGGGCAGGAACAAAGCTTACAACTGAGTGAGGAGGCACCATAGGAGCAGGCCCCTAACACACACATCCAGCTTGCCACACCAGGGGAGGAATGAGACCCTATTGTTCCATGAAGCCTGCCTACATGCAAATGGGTGCTAAGGAATGGAGCTATCTTTGCGAGTAATCCTGCTATAGCACCTTTGCTTTTTTCAGCTTGGATGGAGCCAGGACACCCAAGCTGCTTTCAGCATTGGCAGGAGCCATCTGAGCAACCATGATCCCCTCTCCCAAGGCTGCCAGCCCCGCCCAACCTATTTCCTGTCTGGCCAGCTGGCAGGCACAAAGGCTCTTCTTTTCCTCCTCTTTGCGTCCTCCCCACTCAAGTGGCAGTAGTCTCTGCAGGACAATAGGTTCTCATTCCTCCCCCGGCACGGCGGGCTGGATGCAGGTGCGAGGGACCTGGCTCTGTGGTGCCTCCTCACTGGCCATGGACAGCATTGGTTCCTGCACCTGGTCTTAGATCCAACCCGTGGGGCTGCTCTGGAGCTCATGAGGGGAACCCCGCCACTTCAGCCCCATCCTCTGCGTTTGCACAGAGGAGGCAGTGAGTGTGCAAGCTTTGGCATCCTGACTTAAAAAGAAGCATTCAGAACACAGTCAGCATGCAGGGCAAGATGGTCCCCCCCCATGCTCTTGTGCTCCTGTGTGCACACAGGAGGTGGTGCAGAGATTGTCCATCACTGGCTGCAAGGTGATCCCATGGATTTTAGGCTGACCACTTTCTGGCCTGGAAGGGCACCACCAGGTTGTAGATCAGTGCCCGGTTGGCCTGGGATGAACTGAGGCGCCCTTGGCCGGTCCTTTGCTGTTTCCAGGGTGGCTCTATGGGCCAGATCTAACCACATTGCAGGCTGGATCTGGCCCACAGGCTTTCAATTTGACATATTTGCCCTACAACATGGTTGCACAAACTTTTGGCTTGTCAGAGCCTTACTGAGTGAGGAGGAACTGTAATGGGCTGCATATAAAATACGTAAAACAGTTAATGTATATAAATAACAACATTCCTTTATTTTTAATATTACTTTTTATCTTGTAGTGCTGCATTACTAGCTATCCAGGGCTGCATATGGCCCATGAGTGTGGATTGGACATGCCTGCCCTAGAAAATTCATGCCATTTTGTATTACATGGCTTCTCTTTTCCTAGAGAATTGTGCTTGGTAGTTACATCAGCTGTCATCCATCTTTAACCATCATGGATTGAGTTGTTTATTCTCATAGTTATACTTTTTTTTTTTGAAAGATTATTCTCCTTTTGTTTTATCTTATGAAGACCAGACAAGCTTGTCTTCTGTGGACAAGTTTGCTGATCACTCATGGTTTTCCCAAGATGGTGGCGCCCAATTAGGAAGGTGAGGCTCTCGCTCCTGAAGCACTATCTCCCTATAAAGCTACCGCCTGCACCAGAAATCACCTTCAAAGCTGCAGCCTGCGCCAGTAACCACGAGTAAACTGGAGCCCAAAAAACAAGCCCCAAAAATGCTCAATTCCGAAGCCCTGGAGCCCTATTCACCCTGGTGGAGTTCCTGCTAGCCAGAGCGATTGGATCATTATCGGCCTTCTTCAGAGAGCCTTCCCCAAAACGTAAACCAGAGTCCCCCCAAAAACGCTGAATTCCGAAGCCCTCCTCTCCTTACCCAGAGAAGTGATTTCCTCGAGCCATATTAACCACACCAACGGAGCTCTTGAACAGGATCACTTAGAGCCAGTGGAGCACAAACAACGCACCTTCATTTAAAACCCCCCCACAGCTGACCGGAGTATCTTCCATGCCAGACAACGTGTCTCTGTTCAAATCCAGAGAGACCAAGACTTGAGGAGAAGGACAAAGTTTAAGAATAAGCCAAGGAGAAACCATTTCTCTAATAATCTCTACCTCATAAAAAAATCAATCGCTTTGAAGCTATTCAAACAAACACTCAGTTTTCTGAGCCCCAGTTAAATACAATTCCCCAAAGGCAGCCAGAAAGCAAACCCAGAACGGACTTACAGTCATCCAGTCTAACTCCCAGCTAGAAAAATTCCTGGTTTTCATTGTTACCAGGAAACAATCTTGCTAGAAAGCTTCTGCCTCACCTGGAAATAATTACTTAGTAGCCATAAAAACAAAAGTGGCTTGAAGAAGTTTTCCAATCCTAAGATTCCATGGGTGGAGTCTTGAACAGAGACAGCTGCGTGTTTTGCTCTGTTTCAATCATTCAGTGTGTTTTTAGTCACTCCTGATGTAGCTTATTCCAGAGTGTTCCAAACCTACAGTTTTTACAATGAGTCTCCCCAGCGGATCAGATAACAGCAGCAATAAATCAAAGCAATAAATCCTTCCCACCTATTCTCAGATATCAACAGCAGCTCACTAAAGCACATGTCACACTGCACCAACGGATGAAAAGAGGATGTAAAATGAAGAGAAACACTTGCCATCCATTGGTTAACGCGATGCTTCCGTTCTGTACTCACTGCGTCCGTTTTTCTTCCTCTCTATCCGTCCAGCATCCATCGACTGAGGTTCCATCCACTCAAAAAGTTTTGAGCTGCTCAAAACTTTCTGAGCGGAAAATGTATCCAATGCATCCATTCTGCATCCGCAACGCATACGGGGAACATCTGTTCTGCATCCATCGGCATCTGTTACGTGTCCGCTACATCCGCTAGGCTTCTGCTGCAAATCCGTGCAACTCAAATCTGCTCCAGCGGAAAGCAGACACAGGGAGGAAGCAGAATGGATGTGGAACGGACGCACAGCGTTAGTAGCACGGACAGAGAAAGGATGAAAACGGATGCAGCTCGCAAAGAAAGCATTTAAAACTGAAAAAACGTTCGCAGAGGGGACCCATCTCGGATATTAAAGATGTCTAGAGGATGCCTAGAGGATGCAAAAGGACACCTAGTGGAAAGCCTATATTGCCTATAAAGGGGGAGCAACTCACCTGGATCTCACTTTCAGTCCAGCAGCCCTGCTGTGCAGACCTCTGCAGCCTTCATCTGCCTCTTGCTCTTCCACAGCATCCAGTCATGTCCACCATGGATCGTAACACTCCTTTTGGTACTCACCATCGTTCTGCAACAGTGCGAAGCCATCTACAGGCTCTTTCAACTCTACTATGGGAAGAAAAGGAGGCGACCAAGAAGCGTCTGGGTCCAAAGATGGATCGGGAGAAGAGCAGAGTACGGACTGTACAACAGGCTGATGGTGGAGCTGAGGAACGAAGACCCTCGTGCATTCCAGAACTTCATGAGGATGCCTCCAGCCATGTTTGACGAAGTTGTGAGGCGTCTGAGACCCAGCTTGACCAAGCAGAGCACCAACTTCTGGCCCAGCCTGGACCCTGGGCTCAAGGTGGCACTGACTCTGCGCCACCCGGCCTCAGGGACTACCTACAGGAGCATGCAGTACGACTGGAGGGTGCCACACAACACCATCAGCATTGTGGTCAGAGAAGTGGTGCAGGCCATCATCGAAGAATACCTGGAGGAGCTCCTCAAGTGCCCAACCACTGAACAAGGTTGGAGGAAAGTTGCAGAAGAGTGGTATCAGAGATAGAACTTTCCCCACACCGTTGGAACCATAGATGGGAAGCACATGGCCTGCAAAGCTCCAGCCAACTCAGGGTCCACTTATTTCAACTACAAGGGCTTCTTCAGCATCATCCTCTTTGCCATGGTCGATGCTGACTACAAGTTCATGTACATCGATGCTTCAGGCAACGGCTCATCTTCAGATGCCCAGGTATACAACGCCAGTGATCTCAAGGAGGGGCTGGAAAGCAACCTCATCATGGGCTTCCCAGATCCAGAACCCCTGCCCAACGACACTAAAGATGTGCCCTACTTCATCGTGGGGGATGACGCCTTCTCCCTCAGAACCTACCTCATGAAGCCCTACACCTCCAAATGCCTCACCCGTGAAGAGAGGATCTTCAAAAACAGGCTGTCCAGGGCAAGGCGGGTGGTGGAGAACGCCTTTGGCATCCTGGCCAACAGGTTCCAGGTACTTCTCAGCACCATGCAGCATCACCCACAGACCGTGAGGAGCATCGTGGAAGCTTGCTGCATCCTGCACAATCTCATGCGCACCCGCTACCCAGTCTTGCAGAACAGGCTCGTGGACCTCCAACAAGGCAATGGGGACATGGAGCCTGGGGAATGGAGGCAAGGGCGAAACCTGATAGACACTGAGCATGTGCAAGGCCCCAACAGAGCCTCACGTGAAGGGAAGAAGCAGAGCAACCTCCTGAGACACTGGTGCAACTCCCCAGCTGGAGCGGTGGAGTGGCAAGACAGGATGATAGATGATTAATGGAAGCTTCCTTCAGCCTGTCTCATCACACTGATGAGATTGGGCCATGTATGTTGGGTGGGCCTACAATGAACAGGGCATTTAATAAAGAGTTGTGTTTATGTTGAAATGTGTGGATCAATGCTTACATTGTTATTGATAATGGAGGGCCATAGGTGTGGCACCTGGGAGGGTGGACCATACAGTCCCACTATGCTTACACTGGAGGTTTATCTATCCCGCAGCTATCTTAACCCATCCCACAGGTATCCTGACCCATCCCACAGGTATCCCTGCCCATCCCACTGTTATCTCAACCCATCCCACTGCTATCTTAACCCATCCCACAGGTATCCCTGCCCATCCCACAGCTATTACCCATCCCAACGGTATCCCTGCCCACCCCAATGCTATCTTAACCCATCCCACAAGCATGGAAAGGCTAAACCATTTCTAAAAGTTTCCACCAAGACTTTATTTACAACAATAAATGAAGCAAGTGTGTGAAGCAAAGATAATCTTTATTAATCACAAGCTGTAAAAAAAAATGAACCAAGTCAAGTGTCCAAATAAAGTCTACAGGTAGCCACCCAGTGTCTGGCACTCTTCTCTGTCACTCAGAGGTGTACCCAGTCTCAGGGTTGAAGGGTCCAGGTGCTGTGGAGGTGGCTGCTGCTGGAGTGCTGGTCTGAACCACCACTGGGGTGCCTGGCCCCGAGAGGACAACAGGTGACGGTGTGTTGAGGAAGCTCTCAGACAACTGGCTCAGCCCTGTGATGCTGAGAGCTCCTTCCTCCATGCCATGGGGTGTCAACCCCAGTACCGATGACATATATACTGAGGCCAGGCTTGGCTGTGGGGTGGAGGAAGGAGCAGTGTAGTGGGGCTGTCTGGTCTGCAACTGGGTGTGGACTGGCGTCGGTGGCATCGGTGGTGTCGGTGGCATCAATGGCGTGGGTGGCATCAGTGGAACCGGTGGCAACGGTGGCGTCTGATGAGTCTGTGCCTGGACTGGGAAGGGCTGCTGCCTGTGCTGCTGGACCTCCTGGTAGCCGTAGCCCTGGTAGGTGAGGGCCTGTGGAAAGCCTTGGAATGGGAGGGACATCACCTGGGGTGGAGGAGCAGACCTGGACTGGGTGGGAGCAGGTTCATCTGGAACTGGAGGGTTGTGAAGCAGATCGGTGATCCTGTCCTTCACCACCTGGTACTGGGGTTCTGCCATGTCCACAAGGGTCTTGTTCACATAGGTGAGGAAGGGCTTGCGGTTGGAGGATGAGGAGTCGGTGTGTACCAGCTGAGAGAGGAGATCTACGCTGCTCCTGATGGTGTCTCTTATCTCCAGCAGGACAGTGTGGCTCTGTCCCTCCTGTCTGGCTTTCTGCCTTCTGTGGAGGTGGAGCTGGGGGTGGATGCGGGTTGGGCTGTGGTGGAAGTGCCGTCTCCTTTCTCCCACTGCGCCAGGGAATCCTCCATGCACTCCGCCACGGTTAGAACAGCTGTTGGCGGGTTCTCTGCCGTGGCACGCTCCACAGACACCTGCCTGGAGACAGGAGCTGACTCTCGGCCGGAAGAGGACTGGCTCTCAGCAGGCTGCCTGAGAGAGAGGGTTGTGAGAGGGGCTGCTCCTCGGTGGCGGATCTCACCCTCCAGGAAGCTGCACTTGGCCATCACGTAGGTCTCTCTGTCCGTCAGCTTGACCGCGGCCTGGCCAATTTGTTGAGGTGCAGCTTCCCGTACCAGGTGTGCATGTGCTTCCACCAGCCGAGGAGCACCTCCGAAGTGTAGCCCAGGCTCTCCGCCTTCTCTCTCCAAGCAGCCTGCTTCCTTTTGGTGTCCCTATAGAGCCTGTGTCCCTTCCGCCATAGATACTCATTCTCTCTCAGCCACTCCAGCACCTCATCCTCATGTTCCTCCTCGATATTGTGCTGCATCCCCTCCCATTCTCGCATATGCCTCTTCCTCCCTTTGGCAGGACCACATGGGCCCTCATCAGAGGGGCTTCCAGGTTGTAGGGGCTGCTCCTCCACACCACCACCACCAGCAGCAGCAGCACCAGCAGCACCAGCAGGATCAGGATCAGCAGCAGCAGAGTAAGCACCAGCAGCGTCAGCAGTGCCAGCAGGACCAGGAGCACCAGCAGGACCAGGAACATGAGCAGGACCAGCAGGACTAGGAGCACGAGCAGGACCAGGAGCACGAGCAGGACCAGGACCAGGAGCACGAGCAGGACCAGGAGCACGAGGAGCAGCTTCAGCAGAGTAAGCACCAGCAGAAGCACCACCGCCAGAAGCAGCTTCATCAGCTCCTCCAGAAGCAGAAGCAGCAGAAGCCCCAGCCCCAGAAGAGCGAGCCCGTGCTACAGAAGCCCCAGCAGAAGCAGAGTGAGGGCCAGGGGGTGGGAGGGTGACCCTGTCCCTCTTGCCAGGGCTGGCACCAGATGGCTGAGGCTTTCTCTTCTTCCCCATGGTTGTGGGGTTGCTGGCTGGCAGGCAGGCAGCAAGGCTGGCAGGCAGGCTGGAAGGTAGGCTGGCAGCAAGGCTGGCAGGCAGGCAGGCAGGCTTGCAGGGAGGCTGGCAGGCAGGCTGGCAGGAAGGCAGGCAGCAAGGCTGGCAGGCAGGTATGCAGACAGGCTGGCAAGGCAGGCTGGCAAGGCAGTTGATGTGTCTGGAAGCAGGTCTTTCCTCTGAATGGTGACCTGCTTGGGAGCTGCTTCCCTTTATATCCGCGGGGCTGACGTAATGCATCCTCCCCGCATGCGCAGTGAACGCTAGGCATCCGCTAGGCTTCCGCTAGGCTTCCGCTCTGCATCCGCTTCATCCGCTCGGCATCCGCTGTGCGTCCACTGTATCCACTCGGCGTCCGCTCTGCATCTGCTCTTTCTGTTCCGCGTCCGCTTTGCTGTGCTCCCCCGGAAGCCTTCCGGATGTGCCATCCGCTCCCATCTGCTTCCATCCGATAGGCTTCCGTGGAGCATCCGCTTTCCATCCGCTCTGCGTCCTCCCCCCGTCCATTCCTTTCCATGTTGTCCGCTCTGGTTATGCAAATTTTTGCCCCTTTTGAGAGCGGATAACAACAGATGGAACATTTTTCTCGTCCGCTGTGTTCTTTTTACAAACGTTTTGCATCCGTCGGCCAGTGTGACAGGGCCTTAAGCAACTCTTTACTTGCTGACTCTCAATACTACTTCATTATTTTAATACACTGATCACTTCATTATCTCAAAACTTATAACTTTTCTACCCCAAGACCTATATCAATGATTAGATAATGATATCTCCAAATCAATTTCTACAAAATAATTAATTTTATCAATTGATTAATTGATTTATTGTTTTATTGATTTAGTGTGATTAGAATGTTTAGTGCACATAGTGTGATTACTGTGAATGATCAGCGATTCATGTAAATTATTAGATTAGTAAAATCAGTGGTTTAGTGAATTTAATTGACCAGTGTGATTGGTGATTAATATAATTAATTAAGCCCATGTCACACTGGCCAACGGATGCAAAACGGACACAGCGGACGAGAAAAATGTTCCATCCGTTGTTATCCACTCTCAAAAGGGGCAAAAATTTGCATAACCGGAGCGGATAACACGGACGCGGGGAGGATGCAGGGCGGATGGAAAGCAGATGCGGAATGGAAGCCCAGCGGATGGAAGCGGATGGGAGCGGATGGCGCAACCACAGGGCTTCCGGGGGGGCTCAGCAAAGCGGATGCGGAACGGATACAGCGGATGCAGAGCAGACGCCGAACGAATGAAGTGGATGCACAGCAGATGCACAGCGGATAAAGTGGATGCACAGCAGAAGCCTAGCAGATGCACAGCGGAAGCGGAACGGATGTCGCGCGTTAATTGCGCATGTGGGGTGGAAGTATTTCGTAAGCCCCCTGGATATAAAGGGAAGCAGCTCGCACATGGCCAGCATTCCGAGGAAAGACCTGCTGCTGGACACTTCGAGTTCCTTGCCTGCCCTGCCAGCCTGCCTTCCAGCCAGCCTTGGTGCCTGCCTGCCTGCCAGCCTTCCTGCCAGCCTTGGTGCCTGCCAGCCTCCCTGCCAGCCAGCAACCCCACAACCATGGGGAGGAAGCGAAAGCCTCAGCAATCTGCCGCCATCCCTGGCAAGAGGGACAGGGCCAACCTCCCGCCCCCTGCCCGTCTCTGCTTCTGCTGGGGCTTCTGTTGAAGCTGCTCCTGGCGGTGGTGCTTCTGCTGGTGCTGGGGCTTCGGCTGCTGCTTACTCTGTTGAAGCTGCTCCTGGTCCTGCTGGTCCTGCTCGACCTGCTCGTGCTCCTGGACTTGCTTGTCCTGCTTGTGCTCCTGGACTTGCTGGCCCTGCTGGTGCTTACTCTACTGCTGCTGATCCTGGTCCTGCTGTTCCTGCTCCTGCTGCTGCTGCTGCTGCTGATGATGATGATGATGATGCTAATTATGATCCTGCTGGGGAGGATGATGATGATGATGATCCTGCTGGTGCTGCTGCTGCTGGTGGTGTGGAGGAGCAGCCCCTACTACCTGGGAGCCCCTCTGATGAGGGCCCATCTGGTCCTGCCAAAGGGAGGAAGAGGCATATGCGACAACGGGAGAGGAGGCAATACTCCATTGCGGAGACGCACGAGGATGAGGTGCGGGAGTGGCTGAGAGAGAACGACTGTGGCGGAAGGGACACCGTCTGTACAGGGACACCAAGCGGAAGCAGGCTGCTTGGAGAGAGAAGGCGGAGAGTATGGGTTACACTTCGGAGGTGCTCCTCAGCTGGTGGAAACATATGCACACCTGGTACGGGAAGCTGCACCTGAAGAAATCTGGCCAGGCCACTGTGAAGCTGACACACAGAGAGACCTACGTCATGGCCAGGTGCAGCTTCCTGGAGGGTGAGATCCGCCACCGAGGAGCACCAGCAGCCCCTCTCACTACCCTCTCTCTCTGGCAGCCTGCTGCCACCTAGTCCTTTTCTGGCCGAGAGTCAGTCCCTGTCTCCAGGCAGGGTTCTGTGGAGCGTGCCACAGCGGAGAACCCGCGGACAGGTGTGGTAAGCGTGGTGGAGTGCGTCGAGGACTCCCTGGTGCGGTGGGAGAAAGGAGACATTGAGTCCACCACAGTCCTAGCCGCATCCACCCCCCAGCTCCGCCTCCACAGAAAGGCAGAGAGCCGGACAGCTGGAGGGGCAGAGCCACACTGTCCTGCTGGAGATCAGGGACACCATCCGCACCAGCATAGATCTCCTCTCTCAGCTGATCAACACCAACTCCTCATCCTCCAACCGCAAGCCCTTCCTCACCTATGTCAACCAGACCCTCAAGGAAATGGCGGATCCACAGTACCAGCAGGTGAAGGACCGGATCACCAAGCTGCTTCACAACCCTCCAGACCCAGAGGAACCTGCTCCCACCCAGTCCAGGTCTGCTCCTCCACCCCAGGTGATGTCCCTCCCATTCCAAGGCTTCCCACAGGCCCTCACCTACTAGGGCTATGGCTACCAGGAGGTTCAGCAGCACAGGCAGCAGCCCTTCCCAGTTCAGGCACAGAGTCATTGGGTGACACTGTTGCCACCTGTTTCACTGATGCCACCGATGCCACCCACACCAATGATGCCACCCACGACAGCGATGCCACCCACACCAATGATGCCACCCACGACAGCGATGCCACCCACGCCAGTCCTCACCCAGCTGCAGAGCAGACAGCCCCACTACACTACTCCTTCCTCCACCCCACAGCCAAGCCCGGCCTCAGTCCATCTGTCATCAGTACTGGGGCTGACACCCCATGGCATGGAGGAAGGACCTCTCAGCATCGCGGGGCTGAGCCAGCTGTCTGAGACCTTTCTCAACACACCATCCCCTGTTGTCCTCTCGAGGCCAGGCACTCCAGCACCACCCACCACCAAAGCACCTGGACCCTTCACCACTGAGACTGGGCACACCTCCGAGTGACCAAGAAGAGTGCCAGAGACCGGCTAGCTGGCTACCTGTGGACTTTATTTGGACACTTGACTTGGGTCATTTTTTTCTTACAGCTTGTTGTTCAATAAAGTTTATCTTTGATTCACACACTTGTTTCATTGCTTTTTTTTAATAAAGTCTTGGTGGAAAATTTTAGAATTGGCTTAAGCCTTTGCAAGCTTGTGGGATGGGTTAAGATAGCAGTGGGGTGGGCAGGGATACCTGTGGAATGAGCAGGGATACCTTTGGGATGGCTAATAGCTGTGGGATAGATAAACCTCCAGTGCAAGCATAGTGGGACTGTATGGTCCACCCTCCCAGGTGCCACACCTATGGTCCTTTATTATCAATAATAATGTAAGCAATCATCCACACATGTCAACACAAACACAACTCTTTATTAAACGCCCTGTTCATTGTAGGCCCACCCAACATACATGGCCCAATCTCATCCGTGTGATGAGACAGGCTGAAGGAAGCATCCATTAAGCATCTACCATCCTGTCTTGCCACTCCACCGCTCCAGCTGGGGAGTTGCACCAGTGTTTCAGGAGGTTGCGCTGCTTCTTCCCTTCCCGTGAGGCTCTGTTGTGGCCTTGCACATCCTGAGTGTCGTTCAGGTTTTGCCCTTGCCTCCATTCCCCAGGCTCCATGTCCCCATTGCCTTGTTGATGGTCCACGAGCCTGTTCTGCAAGACTGGGTAGCGGGTGCGCATGAGATTGTGCAGGATGCAGCAAGCTTTCACGATCCTCCTCACGGTCTCTGGGTGATGCTGCATGGTGGTGAGAAATACCTGGAACCTGTTGGCCAGGATGCCAAAGGCGTTCTCCACCACCCGCCTTGCCCTGGACAACCTGTAGTTGAAGATCCTCTCTTCACGGGTCAGGAGTCTGGAAGTGTATGGCTTCATGAGGTAGGTTCTGAGGGAGAAGGCGTCATCCCCCACGATGAAATAGGGCACATCTTGCGTGTCGTTGGGCAGGGGGTCTGGATCTGGGAAGCCCAGGATGAGGTTGCCTTCCAGGCCCTCCTTGAGGTGACTGATGTTGCATACCTGGGCATCTGAAGATGAGCCGTAGCCTGAAGCATCGATGTATATGAACTTGTAGTCAGCATTGACCATGGCGAAGAGGATGATGCTGAAGAAGCCCTTGTAGTTGAAATAAGTGGACCCCGAGTTGGCTGGAGCTTTGCAGGCCACGTGCTTGCCATCTATGGCTCCAACGGTGTGTGGGAAGTTCCACCTCTGATACCACTGCTCTGCAACTTTGTTCCATCCTTCTTCAGTGGAGGGGCACTGGAGGAGCTCCTCCTTGTATTCTTCAATGATGGCCTGCACCACTTCTCTGACCACAATGCTGATGGTGTTGTGTGGCACCCTCCAGCCGTACTGCATGGTTTTGTAGGTGGTCCCTGAGGCCAGGTGGCGCAGAGTGAGTGCCACCTTGAGCCCAGGTTCCAGGCTGGGCCGGAAGTTGGTGTTTGCCTTGGTCAACCTGGGTGTGAGGCGCTGCACAACTTCGTCAAACATGGCTGGAGGCATCCTCATGAAGTTCTGGAACGCCCGAGTGTCTTCGTTCCTGAGCTCCACCATCAGCTTGTAGTACAGTCCGTACTCTGCTCTCCCCCCTATCCATTTTCGGGCTCAGATGCTTCTTGGCTGCCTCTTTTTCTTCCCATAGTAGAGGTCACAGAGCCTGTAGATGGCTTCGTACTGTTGCAGAAGGATGGTGGCTGCCAAAAGGACTCTGGTACGATCCACAGTGGACATGACTGGATGCTGTGGAAGAGCAAGAGTCAGATGAAGGCTGCAGAGGTCTACACAGGTGGGCTGCTGGCCTGAAAGTGAGATGCAGACAAGTTGCTCCCCCTTTTTATAGGCAGTGTAGGTGCCCCTTTGCATCCTCTAGGCATCCTCTAGGCATCCTTAATATCCGAGATAGGTCCCCTCTGCGAACATTTTTTCTGTTTTAAACGCTTTGTTTCCGCTAGGCATCCATTCTGCATCCGTTTTGCATCCGTTCCGCATCCGTTCCGCATCCGTTCCGCTTCCTCCCTGTGTCCGGGCGGATGCGAGTTGCGCGGATGCGCAGCGGACACCAAGCGGATATAGCAGATGCATAACAGATGCGTAGCGGATGCAGAACGGACGAACTGGATACATTTTCCGCGCAAAAGTTTTAGGCAGCCCAATACTTTTGGAGCGGATGAAACATCCATAAACGGATGCTGGACGGATAGAGAGGATGAAAAACGGAGGCAGTGAATACAGAACGGATACATCGCGTTAACCAACGGATGGCAAGGTTTTTTGTCCGTTTTACATCCTCTTTGCATCCGTTGGTTCCGTGTGACATGGGCTTTAGGCTGTTCATTGCTTAGCAAAATTATTTGATTGGAGTGATTTGATTAATTGATTAATTGATTTTTATAATAGATTAATTGGTGTGATATTAGCTATATTGATGACCCAAATATCTTGTTTGATTAAGCAATTTGTCTAAAATAATTGATTTGTCATCTATTAGTCTGATAATTAATTGTTAAATGACCACTACTTTATCAATTCATTGAATTGATAGAGATTTAATAATGTATCATTGATTATCTAGTCGATTGATTAATTTTTAGTAATAAGTAACCTTACTTTTGAATTACCAACATTCATTAAGTAACTGTCTACCTATCACATTAACTAATTATTGTAATTGTTTAGTGCACTATTGTCATTGATCTTGCTAGCCAAAAACTCCAAAACCTCCACTACCAAACAACAACAAAAGAATAATCTCTACCAATGACCTCCCAGACTCCTGCACATTTTTCAGATGACCTGAAACCATCAATGAAAGCAAAAATAACATCAAATGCCACTATGAGACAATCAAGCCCACCTTGTCTGCTTAAACTTAAACAAAAGCCTAGCTTTTCTTAAAAAAATCAGATACATTCCTTAGTCTATGTCCATCATGTTTTCCTAAGCTAAACAAACTGAGTACCCTGTGTGACAGAGTTGAAAGCATAGAATCACTCACTCATTCAATGGAAGAATGCTTAGCAACACGTTTTGAAACAACTATACAAGCAAGCCTAATCTCTCTTGAAAAAAAAAATACAGCACAGATAAGTGATTATCTATCAGCTCAAAATAAAATCCCAACTCAAAAACCACTATTGCAACTCCTACCTCAACTACAATCACAACTACAACCAAAAGTAATCACCAAACCACAGCCACAAATAATAAGATACAAACTCAAAGTAAAATGCACCAAACTTGATTGCAGGAAATACGACTTCAGCAACAGAATGGTCAGTGTCTGGAATACTCTAGCTGACTCTGTGGTTTCTTCCCCAACCCCAGAAACTTTAACCTTAGACTGTCTACTATTGACTTCACCCCTTCCCTAAGAGGTCTGTAAGGGGTGTGCATAAGTGCACCAATTGTGCCTACTGTCCCTGTCCTATTGTTTCTTTTTATTTTTCTTATATGTATCAATTTCATGTATTCATAACTATGTTTATACTTTTACCTGTTATCTTATAATCACTTGACTAAGTAAATAAATAAATAGATATTTAACAGATGAAACAGATAAAAGACCGAATACCTGATTGCAGCTGTAGTTCTTGGAATTTTCATCTGTGAACTCATATTTCTTTCACTTCTCTTCTGGTCAAGGTGTTGGCCTTAGCAACCAAAAATGTTCTCAAGGGAGTTGCTAATTAATTTAGCAACTAATTTAGCAAATTAATTTAGCAAATTAATTTTGTATTCATGTGAAATGAGATCCCCACCAAACATTTCTGTAAGCTCTTGAAAGTTCTGTATAATCCATGTATGTGAATTCACGGGTGACTATTTTACAACTGCAGTTACATATAAGTGATCAGTTTTTATAATAATTTTAAATGTTATTTTCTTTTTTGCTTTCAGTATGAATATGACTACAATGAGAATGGAGATAGAGTTATATTAGGGAAAGGAAGCTATGGAATAGTTTATGCTGGAAGAGATCTTAGCAATCAAGTTCGAATAGCCATCAAAGAAGTACCAGAAAAAGATAGCAGGTAAATCTTGATATTTTTCCTAATACTTCTTGAAAATGTATTAATCTTGAGGACAGGCTGGCATTTTTGAAGAGTATATGTAAAATATAAATTACTCTATGTCTTGATTATGAAATGCTAAGAAGGATACTATGAATTAATTTTAAGTCATTTCTTTATAGTAAGCAAATTACAGATAAGTGTGCAGTGAAAGAAAGGTCACATTGATAAATGTTTTGAGATAATGGAAAAGTGAAGATCTAGATCACTATAGTCTCATCCATTGGCATACTTTTGCCAATACAGCCATGAACTAAAATAAAGAGCAAATTCACATTGCTCCATGGTTGAGATGCAATAAAATTGCATCATCAAAATGAATTAGAAGATGTTGTAATTAGATATGCAGAGATAGGAAGGGAAAAATAAAATACATTTGCTGATTTTATAATTCATGAAAATATTCAGTATGTTTCTCTTAACTTGTTGCTTAGTTTAAATAATTTTCCTTGTATCTCCTGGATAAAGAAGCAAAAGAATATGCTGTTTTTCAATTTATTGATACCATATTTAACTGCATACATTTACTGAAGCAGTAATCAATTGTTGCAGATCCTTTGCTGCTCATTCTGTGACTTTGTTCTACTATTTTAAAAAACAGTAGTTACACATATAATTTAGAATGTGATTTATTTAGGCTAAAAGGTTTTCTTCTACTTTCTTAAGACTTCTCTTTTTCTTTATATATCTTCATGATAGATATTCTCAGCCACTGCATGAAGAAATTGCTCTTCACAAATATCTAAAACACCGAAATATTGTTCAGTATCTTGGTTCTGTTTCTGAAGATGGATATATTAAAATCTTCATGGAACAAGTGCCTGGTGGTTTGTATTCATTTAATCATATATTACAAATAAGTAGAAATCAGAAAGAACCTAAAACTCAGGCTCAAATTATTTGTATTTTAAACATCTGCAAATGTATTACATTACCTCTAGCATGTTTCCCTGAAAATGCGACCTATCCCAAAAACAAGCCATAGCCAGATTTTCACACCTGCGCCTATCCCAAAAGTAAGCTCTAGTTATGCCCTGCCCATGCCTTGCTGTATGATGTAGGGCGAGGCATAGGTGCTAATATCAAGCTAGGGTGGGGGCAATGGAGGTGCCCCATCTGCCCTGCAACAGCTTACCTAATTTTGCCTGTGGAGCTGCTTGCAGAACACCATGAAGCTTATTGCGCTGGTGGAGCCACTCATAGCACAATGCCATGAGGCTCGTTGTCTTGCCATTGGAGCCTCTTGCAGCAGAAAGCTATGAGGTTGATTGTACCAGTGGAGCCTCTTGAGGCAGAATGCCATGAGGCTCACTGCACCAGTGGAGCTGCTCATGGCACAGAGCTGCAAGGCTCATCTCACCAGTGGAGCCACTCATGGCAGAACACCATGAGATTCATTGCAATTAGCTTCATTTCAAACCGTCCCCTTTGCAAGCAGACAAAGCTTTATCTCCCTCCAGGTGAAAAGTGTTTGGGCAGCTACCATTGGCCTTGCCCTCTCCATCCCACTGTCTGCTTGCCCACGGCCTCAATCGGGGCCAAGCTTTCAGGACACTCCAGCCTCCACCTGCCCTGCCAGATGCGTGAAGAGCCTTCATGAGGCGCTGTGGCTGAGAAGTGCCCCAGCAGTAACTGGGCCAGTGGGCAAGATGGATGGAAGCCGAGGCATGCCAAGAACTTGGCCCATTGCAGCCATGGGCAAGCAGACAGTGGGATAGACAGGGTGGGGCCAGCAGTAGCTGTGGTCTCACTCCCATCAGCCCCCGTGCTTGCCACCTCCTGCACTTAAAAAGAAGAAGACCTCCCCAAAAATAAGCCCGAGTGCTTATTTTCAAGCCCAAAAGAAAATAAGACTGAATCTTATTTTCAGGGAAATACAGTAGTTATATTGCAATTGACTCAGTCCAGTTAAGAAAATACATCTAACATCTCATGCTGAATCCATGATGTCCTTCCATATCCAGTGCAATTAATCTTCAATAAAAATAATCAGGTTGCTAGAGTTATTAGACTCAGACACAAGATGTTGGTTTTGATTAGCGAATATTACATTTCTGCAGATGATTGTCTAACAGTAATACTGTACTTATTTTTTGAGAACTTTATAAAATACATAAAAATCAAATTATATTGCATTTATAATGTGACTGATTTTACAGCTTATATATTTTTCTTCTACAGGAAGTCTTTCTGCACTCCTTAGATCAAAATGGGGACCAATGAAAGAGCCCACCATAAAGTTTTATACCAAGCAGATACTAGAAGGTTTAAAATATCTCCATGAAAATCAGATTGTACACAGAGATATAAAAGTGAGCACATGTTGTTATCATTGCAGTTTTAAAGAAATAAATATTTGAGGAGTGTTACCATTCTTCTAATGCTAGTAATCTTCATAAATTTCTTCTATGAATATCTAATAAGACCTGGAGCACTCCCATTCACCATTTCCCTATGGATTCTCTTTGGACAGTAGGTAGAGATAGGGAAGGAAAAGCCCTTTGGCCCTGATCTGGAATAAGTGATGTGATATTAGAGGCAGAATTCAAACAGATGGTTTAACATAATTCCTGGAGATTTGAATACATTACACTTATTTTCTATTTGTTTTTAGGGAGACAATGTTTTAATTAATACATACAGTGGAGTAGTAAAAATTTCTGATTTTGGAACTTCTAAACGCCTTGCAGGAGTCAATCCATGTACAGAAACATTTACAGGTAAGTACAGAAATTTCCTAGAATGTGTCTATTTTTCATTTTGCAGATAAAATCCTAATTGGTCACATATGGAATTTAGTATCAACAGTCAATGTATGCAGAAATAAATAGGGAGGATGAAGAACAATATCCTTCAGTTAACTTTTCATCATTCTACCAATAATCTCACCAATGCTAATAGCACAAAAAAGAATATAGTAGTTTGGTGCTGGTAACGGAGAGTAATAATAGCTAAAGCCCATGTCACACTGAACCAACGGATGCAAAGAGGATGTAAAACGGACAAAAAACCTTGCCATCCGTTCGAAAACTCGATGTACTCACTGCCTCCGTTTGGCTTCCTCTCTATCTGTCCAGCATCCGTTTATGGACGTTTCATCCGCTCCAAAAGTTTTGGGCTGCCTAAAACTTTTGCGCGGAAAATGTATCCAATTCATCCGTTCTGCATCCGCTACGCATCCGCTACGCATCCGTTCTGCATCCGTTACGCATCCGCTATATCCGCTAGGCATCCGCTGCGCATCCGTGCAACTCCATCCGCCCGGACGTGGGGAGGAAGCGGAACGGACGCAGAACGGACGCAGAACGGATGCAGAATGGATGCAGAACGGAAACAAAGCGTTTAAAATGGAAAAAACGTTCGCAGAGGGGACCTATCTCGGATATTAAGGATGTCTAGAGGATGCCTACAGGATGCCTAGAGGATGCCTAGCGGAAAACCTATACTGCCTATAAAAAGGGGGAGCAACTCACCTGCATCTCACTTTCAGAACAGCAGCCCAGCCGTGCAGACCTCTGCAGCCTTCATCTGCCTCTTCCTCTTCCACACCATCCAGTCATGTCCACCGTGGATTGTAACAAAGTCCTTTCGGCAGCCACCATCGTTCTGCAACACTGCGAAGCCATCCGCAGGCTCTGTGAACACTACTGCGAGAAGAAAAGGAGTCACCCAAAAAGAGTCTGGGTCCAAAGATGGTTTGCCAGAAGAGCAGAGTACGGACTGTACAACAAGCTGATGGTGGAGCTCAGGAGCGAAGACACTCAGGCATTTCAGAACTTCATGAGGATGCCTCCAGCCATGTTTGACGAAGTTGTGCAGTGCCTGACACCCAGGTTGACCAAGGCAAACACCAGCTTCCGGCCCAGCCTGGAACCTGGGCTCAAGGTGGCACTCACTCTGCGCCACCTGGCCTCAGGGACCTCCTACAGGAGCATGCAGTACGGCTGGAGGGTGCCATCCAACACCATCAGCATTGTGGTCAGAGAAGTGGTGCAGGCCATCATCGAAGAATACAAGGAGGAGCTCCTCCAGTACCCCTCCACTGAAGAAGGATGGAAGAAAGTTGAAGAGCAATGGTATCAGAAGTGGAACTTACCACACACCGTTGGAGCCATCAATGGCAAGCACGTGGCCTGCAAATCTCCAGCCAACTAGGGGTCCACTTATTTCAACTACAAGGGCTTCTTCAGCATCGTCCTCTTCGCCATGGTCGATGCTGACTACAAGTTCATGTACATCGATGCTTCAGGCAACGGCTCCTCTTCAGTTGCCCAGGTATACAACGCCAGTCACCTCAAGGAGGGGCTGGAATGCAACCTCATCGTGGGCTTCCCAGATCCAGAACCCCTGCCCAACGACACACAAGATGTGCCCTACTTCATCGTGGGGGATGACGCCTTCTCCCTCACAACCTACCTCATGAAGCCCTACACCTCCAGACTCCTGACCTGTGAAGAGAGGATCTTCAACTATAGGCTGTCCAGGACAAGACGGGTGGTGGAGAACGCCTTTGGCATCCTGGCCAACAGGTTCCAGGTACTTCTCACCACCATGCAGCATTGCCCAGAGACCGTGAGGAGGATCATGGAAGCTTGCTGCATCCTGCACAATCTCATGCGCACCCGCTACCCAGTCTTGCAGAACAGGCTCGTGGATCAAAGTGAGAAAGACAGGTAGATAGCTCTCACTGTTAACTCATTTGATAGGTCCACTCCTCATTTTATTGTCCCCATCACAGGTGGTATGGACTAAATCCAAGTAACTGGCCCAAAGTCCATAATTGAATGGGATTTGAATATGGAACTTCCTGGTCCCAAATTCACATTGTAATAATTGTGCTATCTTAGAATTTCATATTGTATCTATTCATTTTATGCACTTTTGCTATTATTAATAGACCAATACTTATGCCTTTTGTTTAAATAGGACTTTTACATTACTATTTTGATTATAAAAGGAAAATAAATATTGCTGATACAAATACGGACTGGGACTTTGGACTGAATATGACTCTCTGTTTTAATATTATGAGAGCTAGAGTTAGCAGTGATGTTTGAAAAACTAAGTTAAGAGGCATAGAGACTTATCTATCCAATAGCAGAAAATATGGCCTTGACCTATTACAAAACTTATTTCTTCAATTTAATTGTGTCCCATTGTCAGAGATTACTTGGACAAGTCCCTTGAATTTTCTTAGTAAGCTTTTTCAAGGAATTGTTTGACATGGTGCTCTTCCTAGGATTGAGAAAGTGACTAGCCGAGGATTATTCAACTGCCTTCATGCCTAAATTACGACTATAACTCACAGTCTCCTGGTTTCTAGCTCAGTGCCTTAACCTGACAAGCCTCCAAGTAATATGTCCTCTGAAATAAAATCCAAGACATCCATCTTTCTTTAAAGTCTGTTTATTAGGAACATATCAAATTAGCAAGAACTTGGTATAATTCTGACTCTATTTTTTTTTTAACTATAAGATTCTTTTAAATTTTTAAACATACATCAGTATCATTTCATGAACAGTGTAGGGTCTGAGTATCATTTGTTTTGATATAAAAATAGCATTGATACAGATAATAATCACCATATTTATCAAACTTACACAATCTAATGTTATTATACATATCAGTACCAACACATAATCCTTCCTTTTTCAATTATTCAATATTTGCTACATCCTTCAAATAGTAATAACATAATTATTGAGCACAGATTCTCTTTCAGAATCTGATTTTATTCTCTAACATTCACTTTAAATATGTTAAGTAAAAATATGTGTAATAATATTCTCCCTCTTTCTATTTTTTTTATCTATTCTAAATTTTAATATGACCACCTTGATCTAATGTTGTTGTACATAACTATATCAGCACATGATCCTGGTTAGATTGTGGAATTACACCCAGTAAAAAGCAAAAGTTTGAAACTTCCCCCCAGAGTCACAATCTCCAATCAATTCTCAGTCCATCAGTCCTGTAACTCCAAACTCCACCTTCCTCCAGCTGCAGGCATTTTGTCTGTCCTCACAGGAAAGAATGCCACCTAGACATAACATTCCCCCTTTATCTCTATAACCCCCCTTTTAACAGCTAGAGAGTGGCGAGCCTGAAATATTATTAAATTCCTTTGCAGAAAACCTAAAGAAGGTAAGAAAAGATTAGACAAAAGCTAGAATAAAATATGGCCAAACATATGTTATCTTAAGGGTTGACAAACCAGTACACCAAACTGGCTCTATAAAACCTGTATGGTTTATAAAGAAGGTACAAAGTACATTTAACGTCATTACCAATGAAGAGAAGCAACAACTATCTGAAATATGTTATTCCCAGAGGTGAGATTCAGCCACTTCTGAAATATGTTATTCCCAGAGGTGAGATTCAGCCACTTCTGAAACAGTTCGGGTGAACCAGTTGTTAAAATTCTTCCCAGTTTGGTGAACTGGCTAATCCCACACTTGCTGGCCCTGCCCCTGCCCAATTTTAGGGCCATATTTAGAGCCATTTTTGGGTGAAAATGGCCTGAAAATGGCTGAAAAACAGTCCCAAAAACAGCCGAATAATGGGCCAAAAATGCCCCCAAAAATGGCTGTTTTCAGACTGTTTTTGGGCTGTTTTTTGGCATTTTGGGCAAAAACAGCCAGAAAAATGGGCTGAAAATGGCTCGAAAAATGGTCCAAAAAACAGTCCAAAAATGAAGGAAGGAAGGGAAGGCAGGGAGGGATGGGAATGAGGAGAAGGAAGGAAGGAAGGAAGGAAGGAAGGAAGGAAGGAAGGAAGGAAAAATCACTATTTACTATTCCATATATAATACAGAATGGTGAAATAAAATTGTCTGCATCATATCCTACTCATGTGCAAAGTAAATCTGCTGTGACTCAGTATTTGGATCTATACATGACAGGGGACACTTCACAGAGCAAAAATTTAAAGTGTAGCTTATTCCTCTTGGTCAGCAGCCTTGCCCCAAAACCTACTTGTTATGTAGAATCACAAGTTGATTGCTCTGTTCCACTGCTTAGAAATAATTAATAATAATTCATAATTTTGCTTCCAAGGGATTACTCAGTCAAAGCTTCATCAGCGCTTAAAGTGCTGTGTGTCTACAGTTATCTACCAGTAAAAGCCTTATCTTACAACTACTTGCACAATGAAGACATATTCACTCCTAAGAGTAGACAGATGCTCTTCCATTACTAATGAATTTCATAGTGTTACCTTGCCATCCCTGAAATTATATAAAGTCTATTTTCATTATTTGGATTTGTTTTTTATACAATGATAGTTGAACACTTTAAAAGACGCAATAGGCTTACTGCCATGAAAGATGCCTTGAGGAACATGCCATTATGATATTATCTGTGCTGTATCTCCAGCCAGCTAAAAAGGTATCTGAAGTTTCATTAGCTGGTTTGCCCTCTTCTCTCAACACAAATCTCATGATGCTGCTGACAATGACAGAATCGGGACATGGCATCTGCCCAGCTTCAGTGGGCTATTGATGCTGTTGCAGGCATGCCTCCCTACATTTGATCCATTGGCCTTAGTCATCCACAGGAATTAATCCAGCTTTAGCTTAGTCCCTTTCAGAATTGCCTACACAGAAGAATTGTCAATCCTTCTCCTTCTGCTTTGTATTTATTATTTTTGGGGTGCAAATGGGTTTTAACTGTAAATTGCTTCTGAGGAGTTAATGGGATTTATTGCCTCTGAGACCACAGGTGTGAAATGTTGGCTGTTAATGACACAATTTATTGCTTTTTAATAAGCTCAGCCTCCAATGTCTTACTTTCCTTGGTGATGGGAACAAAATGCTTTGCTGGTCTTTCCCCATTTTTTACTGGAGGGGGGCATTTACACCAGGAAATTGAGGGTTGGTTCACCTTTTCATTTCTGGAGGTATTACATATAGGCCCAAGGCCTGTGGAAAGGGAGATTGGCAAGGCTGAGCATGATGAGTGATGACAAGTTGGCCCCACCCAGTCACATGACCACCCAGCCATGCCTACTCAGCCAGTCATTGGGGCGGACATTTGTATCAAGGTTCATACTGACCGCCTCAGGCTTTACCAGTCTGATGTTCTTTAGATTCCTAAGGCTGGGTTTCAAGAAAATTTTGAAAACTGCAGTCCAGCACATGGGAAGTGACCAAAACTGGTATCTGTGCAAACAAAATTACAAAGGCAGATTGGTATTCATTGGGGCAGATTCACTGGGGCCTAGGTGGGAATGGTGGCTTTGGTCTTTCAAATCTCATAATGTATTTGAAGACATTTAAACTTTCATAAAATCTTTTATCAGCCTTGCCAATATATTATATCTTCTATTTTATGCAATATTCTTAGAGGTTCTGCCAAAATATGCTTACCAATGCATGTATAGTCCAGATTTTATTAGAGCTTATGTTCAAATAAATGTTAAGTTAGGATTTCTATATCAAATATTAAGCAAAAACAAAGGAAACTGTTATTATATAGACTCTTTTTTTCAATGAAAAAAAGATTTGCAACTCAAAGTATTTATTCTGTATGGAACATGGTAGGTTCTAAGTACTTCATTCTGATTGGCCAAAAAGGCTACCTCCAGATTGGTTCGCTAGGAACCAATCCGGGAAGCCGCCAAATGGAGGGAAGAGTTAAATAACTGTCATTGGCCACAAGCCGGCAGGCTAGCCGCTATATAAAGGGCTGCCACGGCTTGGGCCATGTTCCGTTTCTTTACCTCATGGTTTTAAATAAAGAGTTGTTGTTTGGAACCCGGTCTTGGCGGGTTGTGTGTGGAAACTTGCTGGCATCTGCTTTGAGGAGAAATAATTTGAGGACAAGAAGGTTAACGGGTCTTTTGGCGAGATGAGGCGGAGACACTGTTGAGCAGGCAAGAGGAAGATCTGCTCTTGTTGGTGCCAACAAAGACCATTCTGGAGGCAAAGGGGAGAACTACTGTCTCCAGGTTCCTTGATGGCGATGGCTGGTTGCACTTTTGGTGGCCAAGTGTCCCAGGGAGAACTCCCATTTTGGGTGACATCTGAAGTTCTGGATAAGAGTTTATCCTCCTGGTCCTTTGTGTGCTCAGCTGGCTTAGAGCAGAACCCAGAACCCATACCGCTTCTTTCCGGACGGAACACTGGCGACGAGGGTGGGATCATTGTAGAAGCAGAGACCGAAGCACACAGTGATCTGAACCGAGCAAAAGAGATGGCTGGTAACAACGCGCCACCCGCACCCTTCAATCCAGATGTAGAGGATTGGGAATCGTATATCGATAGCTTTCTTATGTTCTTAGAAAGCAACGAGATGGAAGAAATCTCAGATCAAAGGAAGAGGGCTGTCTTCCTTACACACTGCAGACCAGCTGTATTCAAAATGGCGAAGGCGCTGGCGAAACCCAGAGATGTCAAGCAGATGACCTGGTCCGACCTGAACCGAATGCTCCGAACACACTACACACCGGTGATCTCAAATCTCATCAAACGACATGAATTTTACAAAAGGGACCAGAAGGAAGATGAAACCATTGCAGACTTTGTGGCGGCTTTGAGACACATTGGAGGGGCATGTGAGTTTCAAAACATGGACGAGGCTATGAGAGACCACGTAGTCCTCGGCCTGAAAGACTCTACCCTTCAGAGCAAATTACTCAACAGGCCGAATATATCCGTGGCCGAGGCCATTGCTGAGGCAATCACCGCCAAAGCAGTGAAAAAGTCAGCAGCCACTATGCGACAAATGAACACAGCTCCCGACCCGCTGACCCAAACGGGAGAAGAAGGCAGAAGGAGGAAAGAAACAGCCCACAGCAACAACCCACCACGAGGACGTCAAAACCCAGAGTGACACTGAAGAAGACGATGAAGATGTCCATAGATTCTATTCAGATAGAAAATGGCGCGAAAAGAGGAAGAATTGGCGGGAATTCCAATGTGCGGGCTGCGGAAGCAATCACCCGCAGTCTGTACGCAGGTTCCTCGACGCAATATGCGGGCTTGTAATAAAAGGGGGCACATCAAAAGGGTCTGCCGCAACAAAAAGAGCTATAGTCCAAAAAGACGTGGCAGCACCCCCCCCCCCACCAGACACGATGACAGACAAGCCGGCAACCGATGGAACCGAAATAAAAGAACTGGTGACAGAGAAGAAACGCATCAGATAGTCACCATCGATAATGCCAAGGCGGAAAGCGGAAAAAAGGTTTGGATAGAGGTGAGCATTGAGGCGAGACCCTGCGAGATGGAGGTCGACTCAGGGTCGTTCTTATGGATGGTATCCTGGAATACCATCCGGCGCCTAATTCCAAGCATCAAGCAGAAAGAACTAAAGAAACAAAAACTTGTGCTAAAAGACTACCAGGGAAATCGAATCCCTGTAATTGGCCTTGGACATTTTTTAGTTGAATTTAAACAACACGCCGAAGTCTTGCCCCTAACTATCGTTGACCGTGACCGCCCTAGCCTGTTAGGAATCGAATGGTTCGCACCTCTTGGAATCGGGATGACCGGTATCAACCGCATCGCTACTACCAACTGGGAGGAGAACCTACTCCACGAATTCCAAGATGTATTCGACGGGACTCTAGGCAAGTACCAGGGGACCCCAATCTCATTTAGCCTAGACTCGAAAATAGCCCCCATTTGTTTAAGGGCCAGACGCGTTCCATTCGCGCTTAAACCAAAAATTGATGAACAGCTGGATAAGTTGATAGTACAAGGGGTTTTAGAACCAGTCGACCACACCAAGTGGGAAACCCCTATTGTAACACCGGTAAAGCAAGATGGGTCAATGCACATCTGTGGGGACAATAAGGCAACCCTGAACCACACGCTCCAACAAAGTGCATACCCAGTGCCAGTAGTGCAACATTTATTGCACTCGCTAGGGGGAGGAAAAATATTCGCAAAACTCGACCTAGCACAAGCTTATCAGCAACTACCCATTGATCCAATAATAGCAGAGGCACAAACGATAGTAACGGATAGAGGGGCATTCAAATGTAACTGCCTGTCAGCCTTCAAGATCTTCTACTATCGCTTTGCATCTTTCAGCTGCCATAAGTAACGGGGGGAAGGGGAGGTAGGGATAAGTCTGGGAAGTGAGCTGGAGGTGTTACATTCTTCTGTTGTGTAAATGGGGGGGAAGCATACAATAGAGTTAGGTTTCTATTTCTCGCTTAGCTTTCTTTTCTCTGCACAACTGCAACCCGTTATCAAAGTATGCCAAGGTCAATGGACAGAGGCCTCATCATCACCTGAAGATGCCCACATGATCATGTTCACAACTTCTAATTGGAAGTCTCATCTGAACTATTGGGGGTGGGAACACTTCCATCCCTTTGTATATTAGAATTGCGCGCCTAATTCCTCAGATTCAGAATTCTTTGGTTGCTACCACTTCACTTTCAGTAAAAGATATCTTTTCTCTAAACTAGAGTCTAAGTATTTCTTTCCTGGATTTTGAATGGAGCTCCGCCTGACACCGCCTCCAATTCAGTGTTAGCGTTGCCCCAGGCGTTTTCCAAAGCCTCATGGAATGCCTACTAAATGGAATCAAAGGTGTAGTCCCAAACTTCGACGATGTACTGGTCTCAGCAAAAAACGCCAACCAGCTAGAGACCAGGCTAAGAGAAGTCTTAACTCGCTTTAGAAAATCGGGCCTAAAAGTCAAGAAGGAGAAATGTGAACTGGCCACTAACCGGGTCGAATTCTTGGGCTATTTAATCGATGAGCAAGGCATTCACCCAACTGAAAAGAAGGTGAAGGCTATCAAAGATGCTCCCAGACCAAGAAACAAAACCGATCTCCAGGTGTTCCTAGGCCACAAACCTTTACAATGTGTTCCTGCCCCATAAGGCGACAATAGCAGAACCCCTACATCGACTTCTAGATAAAAAAAACCATTTGGACTTGGGGCCACCAGGAACAGAAAGCTTTCCAAGGTATTAAGGACCTCTTCACGTCAGACACCGTTCTTATCCAGTTTAGCAACACCCTGCCGCTGATGGTCACCTGCGATGCTTCACCTTTTGGGGTCGGCGCCATCCTGAATCACCAGCTTCCAGACAGCAGAGAGGCACCAGTCACATTTTACTCAAAGATTCTCTCCAAAGTGGAATGCAGTTACAGCCAACTTGATTGTGAAGCCCTGGCAATCGTCGCCGGGGTCAAACGATTCCATGAATACCTTTACGGTAGACCCTTTTCTGTCGTAACTGACCACAAGCCTCTCCTTGGAATCCTGGCAGGAAACAAGCCAATCCCAAACAATCTGTCTCCTAGAATGATGAGGTGGTCTGAATTCCTCACTGCCTACTACTACACGCTACTCCACAGACCCGGCAAAGCCATCTTGCATGCCGATGCCCTGAGCCATTCCCCATTGCCCATCACAGAAGATGACCCTGCTCCAACAACCTCCACATTCCAACTGGAGACCTGCCCAGAGCTACCGTTGACTGCACCCGACATTGCGAGAGCCACAGCCAAAGACCCTTTGACAGCGCGTATACTGAACTGGGTAGGTAAAGGCTGGCCGGAGGAAAATAAAAAAACAGACTTTTAAACTTTTCCATGCCAGACAAACCGAGTTGTCTATTGAAAAGGGGTACATCTTATGGGGTAACAGGGTGGTAATCCCAAGCAGCCTCCAAGAAACTGTCCTAGGCATGTTGCACGAGGGTCACCCGGGCATAGTCAAGATGAAAGCCCTGGCCAGGAGTTACGTCTGGTGGCCAGGGCTGGACAAAGATATAGAATGCTGGGTTGCAACATGCCACGCCTGTCAGAAAGCAAGGCCTACCCCCCCACAGGCACCTATATGAGACTGGGAAACTCCCCGGGGCCCATGGTCCTGGGTGCACATTGACTTCGCAGGGCCAACGAAGGGGAACACCTTTTTGATTGTTGTCGATGCATACTCGAACTGGTTGGAAGTCATCCTCATGGCTTCCACAACCACTGAGGCTGTCATGAAACAGCTTGACAAACTATTTGCAACGCATGGGCTACCAGATGTACTGATTTCAGAAAACGGGCCTCAGTTTACTGCCTTGCAGTTCGAACAATACCTGGCTGCCCAGGGTGTCCGTCACACATTAACCACGCTGGCCCATCCGGCTGATAATGGAAGGGCCAAACGCAAGGTTAGATATACTAAGGAAGGCCTAGAAAGAATGGACAAGGGGGATGTGCAAGACAAATTCAACCATTTACTAACATTGCAACATATTACCCCTAGTAGCACTACAAATAAAAGCCCGGCTGAACTATTAATGGGTAGGAAACTACGGTCCTACCTGGACAGGTTACACCCCACCTATACATGGGACAAGCCCCCCGACTCCTGTAGCAAATACCGTACCTTCGAAATCGGTGACCTGGTCTATGCCAAGAACCTTACTGGGGACCCCCTATGGCTGCCAGCCACCATCACACAAGTCACAGACCCCCTGTCCTACCGACGCTAGACAATGGGAAGAAATGGAAGTGGCACATAGACCAGCTTCGTTCCCGCAACCTCGAAAGGAAAACCGCCACAGAACCGAAAATAATAAATTCCGACGATAAAACAACCAAGGGGGGGGAAGTACTAATAAATAAAAAAGGAAGAGACGAACCTCCCATAACAAGACTGCAAACTGCAAAACGGCAATCTAACCAAACAAAAAGAGCACTCACGGTTAGATGAACCCCAAGAAAGAAGTCCGGGAGCAGGAGAACGAAGCGAGGCCTTCCTGGAAGGTAGCAGCCAGGCCAGCTCAACCAAACCAGCTAAACCAGGAGGGAGCGGCAGAGCCATCTCAACCGGCCCAAGAGACTCAAACGGGAGCGACATGGCTGACTCACCCTTCCAGGAGGTTCCATGGAGAAGATCGAGAGAGGCAGCGATCCTGACCGAACCACTTGAAGACCAAAACAAGACTGAGCCGCGTAGGTCAACTAGAGCTAGGAGAAGCCCCATCTACCTGCGCGACTACGTCACCCACGTTGGACTGAACTAAAGGGGGGGGGTGTTCTGTATGGAACTTGGTAGGTTCCAAGTACTTCATTATGATTGGCCGAAAAGGCTAATTATGGATTGGTTCACTAGGAACCAATACAGTAAGCCGCCAAACAGCGGGAAGAGTTAAATAACTGTCAGTGGGCACAAGCCGGCAGGTTAGCTGCTATATAAAGGGCTGCCGCGGCTTGGGCCATGTTCTGTTTCTTTACTAGTGGTTTTAAATAAAGAGTTGTTGTTTGGAACCCGGTCTCCCGCGCTTCTTTCCGGACGGAACAGTATTTTTTCAATTTATTCCTTTTTTCTGCTTTTAACAGTATGCTGTTATACAATGTCAAATGATTTTTAACAATCTTTTTGATTTTATTGTTTTCACTACTTTTGAATGATGTCTTCCTATTTAATAATGAACAAATTGGTAAAGAGTTTAAGCTGTAGGCTTTTATTATTAATACAAGTTTTGGCTTTTTATGTTTTTCTTTTTAATCTGTGTTGTGAATTGCCCTGGAACTTAGCTATTTAAAAAATAGCAAAAGAGAATGAAACCTTGTTTGCTCCTGTTCTTCAATACTTGTTTAAAAATGACATCATCATCACTGTTGTGATATTTTATTCTGCCTTTATTAATTTTAAGTAGCTCTAGGTGGTGAATATATATAGTCCTCCTTCTCCTCACTTCTTTTATTAATTGGATTAATTCATATTCCTCACTCTTTTCTCCTCATGATTAAATTCATAGATTTCCTACAGCAGAGATCAAAATATACGGTCCATCCGGTAACTACTATAGTAGTCACCTGATGGACCGTATATTTTGATCTCTGCTGCCAATCCTGTGTTGATGAATTGATATGTCACATTGATATGCCATTTGTAGTACCTTCGTTAATGATAAGAACAGTAATAATCCATTTTGGCAACTTTTAGTGTGGACAAACAGGGCCAAAACTCAGTTTTAGTTCTAGTGTGCTCTTACAATTTTATTGGTGATAAATAATATCTAAGATCGATAATATAAATACAACTTTATAAGCCATCGTATTGGTCCCTTCTGTTCTGACCTAGGCTTCATAAAATCATGAAACACTCCCTGTCCCAACAAAACCCCCTTTTATTTGACTAATATGAATTCCTATCATTCATATCCAGCAAAGTCCCAGCAGTCTTTCAAGGGTGAATTGCAACCACAGACCTTATTAAGCTTGGAGAGGTGCCATGCCAATAGCTTCCAAGTGCAATGCTGAACAAGAAATACTTGTCAAGGAGTCTCTCTGAGTCACGAACAAATCACTAATTAAATGAACTAATTGTCTCCTGCAAACACCACCCCCCTTTCGCTCCTCTTTATTCCCTATGGGAGGGGCCATTCATTGTCTACCTGTGCCTTTGCTCTCAAGTCTACTTTTGTTCCTTAACTTCCCTTCTCCCGGCAGCTCTGTGCATGCACACATTTGGAACAGGCTCCAGCTGTTCTGCCCCACTGATCTCTGACTCTGAAGGCAGCTGATAACTGTTGGACGGCCCTGGTCCCATCTCTGCCTCCAACTCAGAGCACACATCAGAGCTTTCTTCAGACTCCAGGACTGGCCCATATTCCTCCCCAACCTCCTCACTGTTCGAGTCTGCCACCATCTCCACTGGCCACTGGAGGGCCACAACACCTTCTGCCTACTTTATTTGTACAAGTATTATTCGTACAAGCAATAATAAGTTCCCACCTTCATTGCTGATCAGATTATAATATATGAGACCTCTTGGCTTTTTCTACAAACCAATTACACTTAGAATCCAAATAGGTTTAATATAGTCTGTTGTTATTCTCTCTCTCTCTCCCAACAGTAATTTGCTAATAGTCCCAGTAAAATCCTGAGAAAATTACTGCTGGATAAATAGTACTGTATTACAACTTTAAAAAAATTACACCGATTATTATAAAAGTTAGTATCTTAGAACAAGTTTAAAATTAATCCAGGATTTAGAGAATGATTTGGTGACATGAAATGCCATGGCTTTATTGAAGTTGCGGAAGTGAAAATCTGTCCAACAACTTGGATAATATTCACTAGAATATAATCACTGAACATAAATTCTATTCAATTCAAGAATATATAAATAAATATGGTATAATTTAACTTTTTATACAAACATCTATTAATTTATAAGTTTGGTATTTAATAGCAGATTTTTTTTTAGTACAATATCATTGTACAAAGTTGAATAATTAAGCTTTTGTTACATGCAGAAGCCAAGAAGATGTACTGAAGCATATTTTTTCAATATTATTGGAAGGAACTTTTTCTTTTCCATATGTATTGGCAAATATCTAAACAAGTTGTTGTAAAATAGTCTAGCAGTCAAGCCTAGCAATATTTTCACTGGTCCACTTGTTAACTTCATCTGTGAATAACGAAAGAGAATAGTCTGTGTTCACATTTCTTTTATCCTCCCTAGGGACTTTGCAGTATATGGCTCCAGAGATTATTGATAAGGGCCCTCGAGGATATGGGGCACCAGCTGATATATGGTCCCTGGGATGTACTATCATTGAAATGTCAACAGGAAAGGCTCCATTTCATGAACTTGGGGAGCCACAAGCAGCCATGTTCAAAGTAAGAACTGAATTGAGACTGAGAACAAAAGTTGTCTAGTTTTTCCTGTTAAGTTAGGAGATGTACAACAGTTTTTCAACTACTAAATGTACTAACTTGTCATCACAAACAGCCCATATAGAATAAAATATAGTTATGAAAGTTCTTTGTTACAAGGACATAAACTAGTCTTACAAAACAGCCTTTTTGCAATGTGAAAAATGAAAAATTAAGTCTATATACAAATTGATAGAGCTGTAAACTTGGCAAGTCTGCTTTCAGAGTGATCTATAAACATAAATTCTGGTTTAATTAGGTTAAGATTTTCAGGCTCTAACCCTTCTAGCCTTCATTTATCCAGTCAGTCCTTATTCAAGACAAAGACCCATAAATTTAGTTTCTTGCTGGTCACATCTACCCGAACCACTAGAGCGGGGAGGCAAGGAATGTTGTGGGTGCTATCCCCTAGGGCAGGGGTAGAGAAACTTGGCTGTTTTATCACTTATGGACTTCAACTCCCAGAATTCCTGAGTGAGCCATAAAAGGTTCCCCATCCTATATACAATTTGTATATTAAACAGTCCCATTCAAGTCAAAAATTGATTTCCCCCAGAACTGAAAAACCAATAGGCCAGGGATGGGGAACCTTTTATGGCTCACTCAGGAATTCTGGGAGTTGAAGTGCATAAGTGATAAAACAGCCAAGTTTCCCTACTCCTGCCCTCGGAAGATACATCTGGCAGGACCCAGAAGAAGGGCCTTCTCCATGGTGGCTCCCTCTTTCCATCATTCCCCAAAACATTAGACTGGCCCCCACTCTAACACTCTTTTGGAAGGCACTGAAAATGTTCTATATGTAAAGTGGGTGACTCCAAATCTACAAACCTGATTGGTCAATAAAATGAACATTGGATTGGTTCACTAGGAACCAATCCAAAGAGCTGCTAAAAAGGCGGCAAATCTAAACAACTGCCATTGGCTGCAAGCAGGCAAGCCAGCCTGTATAAAAGGCTGGCCTCAGCTTCAGCCAAGTGTTCCTATTTACTAACTAGTTTAAGAATAAAGTATTTGTTGTTGGAACCCGGTCTACCTCGTGTGTTTTCCAAACAAAACACTGGCGACGAAGGTGGGATCGTCCTGAACGGAAAAACCTGCACGCGGTGATAAGAAGTCCAGATTACAACCAAGATGTCTGGAAACAACGCACCGCCCGCACCCTTCAATCCCAACGAAGAGGATTGGGATTCCTATGCTGATCGCTTCCAAATGTATTTGGAGAGCAATGAAATGGAAGGCATTTCAGAACAACGCAAGAGAGCTGTGTTCCTGACGCACTGCGGGCCAACAGTTTTTAAGATGGCAAAGGCCCTTGCGAAGCCCCGAGACGTTAAACAACTAACGTGGACAGAATTGCAAAGACTCCTCAAAGCACACTACGCTCCGATGGTGTCTAACTTAATAAAGCGACACGAATTTTACCGCAGAGACCAGAGAGAGGGAGAGACCGTCGCCGATTTCATCGCTGCCCTCAGACAAATAGGGGGTGAGTGTGAATTTTTGAACATAGACGAGGCAATGAGGGATCGCGTGGTGCTGGGCCTGAGAGACTCGACCGCACAGAGTAAATTGCTCAATAAGCCCAACATCACCGTTACCGAAGCCATCGCGGAAGCCACAGCCGCTGAAGCCGCGAAAAAATCTGCCGTAGTCATTAAAAAGATGAACACACACAGCGAAGAAACACCAACCAAAGACAGAAAGCACCCTGCCACCACAACCCACTACGAAGAGTCGGGCGAAACAAATGAATCGAGCGAAGAGGACGACGAGGTCCACCGTTTGCTCACGAACAAAAAAGAGCGCGAAAGGAGAAATTGGTGGGAATGCGCTGGCTGCGGAGGAAACCATCCCCGAGCCGAATGCAGATTTCTCGATGCCATCTGCCGGCATTGCAAAAAACGAGGGCACATCGAGAAGGTCTGCAGGAACAAAAAATACTACAGCCCGACGAGACGCAGAAATTCCCCAACACGAGCCGAGCCTAAACGAGCCGAGAGAAAGTGGCAACAAGAGAAGCGAGCCAATACACACCAAACTGTCATTATACAGAGCGCTCAGACGGAAAGTGGAAAAAAAATTAAAGTCATCGTGAAAATCGAGGGAAAACATTGCAAGATGGAAGTGGACTCGGGGTCCTTCCTCTCCATGGTATCGTGGGACACAATAAAACAGCTAGTCCCAGGTATCAAACCCAAAGAATTGAAAAAGCAGCACCTAACCCTCAAGGACTATCAGGGAAACCAAATCCCTGTGGTAGGCATGGGACAATTCCGAGTCGCCTACAAACATCACCTCAAGGTGCTTCCGCTGACCATAGTCGACCAAGACAGACCAAGCCTCCTGGGCATCGAATGGTTCGCGCCATTGGGTATCGGGATGACCGGGGTCGATCGAGTGACTACAACCGGCTGGGAAGATGACCTCATCCGAGAATTCCAGGACGTTTTTGACGGCTCACTTGGCAAGTATCGGGGAAATCCCATTTCTTTCAATCTAAACCCCCAAATAGCCCCACGAAGAATAAAAGCCAGGCGAGTTCCTTTTGCACTAAAGGCAAAAATAGAGGAACAGCTGGACAAATTAATAGCCCAAGGGGTGTTAGAACCTGTGGACCATGCCAAGTGGGAAACGCCTATTGTCACACCCATTAAACCTGACGGGTCCATCAGAATCTGTGGTGACTATAAGGCTACCCTGAACCACGCATTACAACCAAGCGCATACCCGGTGCCAGTAGTCCAGCATTTGCTTCATTCCCTGGGAAAAGGCAAAGTTTTCGCCAAACTCGACTTGGCACAAGCCTATCACCAACTCCCAGTGGACCCAGAAACAGCAGAAGCACAGACTATAGTCACCCATAAGGGCGCATTCAAATGTCACCGGCTCCAATTTGGAGTAAGCGTGGCCCCTGGCGTCTTCCAGAGTCTGATGGAACGCCTTCTAAATGGCATACAAGGAGTCGTTCCCTATTTTGACGACGTCCTAATCTCGGCCAGAGATGAAATGCAATTAAGGAACAGACTCAAAGAAGTATTAACTAAGTTTAGGGAATCTGGCCTCAAGGTAAAAAGAGAAGAGTGCTGTTTAATTAAGAACAGCGTCGAATTCCTGGGCTACTCAATAGATGGAGAGGGTATCCACCCCACAGACAAAAAAGTTAAAGCAATCAAAGACGCTCCTGAACCAAGAAATAAAACCGAACTACAAGCATTCTTAGGATTAATTAATTTTTATAACGTGTTCCTGCCAAACAAAGCCACTATTGCAGAACCGTTACACCGTCTGCTAGACAAAAAGGCAACTTGGACTTGGGGTTACAAAGAAAAAAAAGCCTTCCAAAATATTAAAAGCTTGCTAACATCAACAAACGTTCTCATCCAATTTAGCAACACTCTGCCATTAACAGTGACCTGCGACGCCTCACCATATGGAGTAGGTGCCATTCTGAGCCACCAACTACCTGATGGCAGAGAAGCACCCGTCGCATATTACTCTAGGACTCTATCAAAAACCGAGCAGAATTACAGCCAATTGGACAGGGAAGCTCTAGCAATTGTCGCTGGAGTAAAACGCTTCCACGAATACTTATATGGGCGGACTTTTCAAATCATAACGGACCACAAACCGCTAATGGGGATTTTGGCGGGAAACAAGCCAACACCTAATATACTGTCCCCAAGAATGACGAGATGGTCAGAGTTCCTAGCAGCTTATTCCTACACTCTGACACATCGGCCAGGGAAACAAATTTCCCATGCGGACGCTTTGAGCAGAGCACCCTTACCAGCAACCGACGAAGACCCGGCACCAGCGATGACAACGCTACAAATCGAGACTTGCCCCGATCTACCCATATCAGCGTTTGATGTCGCCAGAGCCACCGCGAAAGACTCATTGACTGCCCGCGTTCTTAGCTGGGTAGGTAAAGGCTGGCCGGAGAATCAAAAAACTGAAAACTTTAAACCTTTCCGGTCCAGACAGACTGAACTTTCAATCCAAAAGGGGTGTTTGTTGTGGGGTGATCGGGTAGTAATCCCTGCCAAATTACATAAGTTGTTACATGAAGGGCACCCGGGAATGGTTAAGATGAAAAGCCTTGCCAGAAGTTATGTTTGGTGGCCGGGTATTGATAAGGACATAGAGTATTGGGTAAGCTCATGCCACAAATGCCAGGCAATTAGACCATCCCCACCAAAAGCACCCGTTAAGGACTGGGAAACCCCTCGGGGACCTTGGTCAAGAATACACATTGACTTCGCAGGTCCTACCAAGGGGCATACCTTTCTGATTGTCATTGATGCCTATTCAAATTGGCTTGAAGTAAAAGTTATGCCATCAACGACAACAGAAACTGTCATTAAAAAGCTGGACAGCCTTTTTGCCACCCATGGCATACCGGACGTTCTTGTCTCAGATAACGGGCCACAGCTAACCAGCATACCATTTGAGCAATACCTAGCCTCCCTAGGTATAAGACATGCCCTAACCTCGCCGGCTCACCCGGCTGCGAACGGCAGGGCTGAGAGAATGGTCCGGTTTACTAAAGAAGGGTTGGAACGAATGGACGCTGGAGATGTCCAACAGAAAGTAAACCGTTTGCTCACACTCCAGCACATAACTCCCAGTACCATAACCAATAAGTCCCCAGCAGAATTACTTATGGGGCGAAAATTAAGATCTCACCTTGATAGGTTACACCCAAATTTTACCCCAGAAAACCCCCCTGACTCCTCTACACGGTTCAGACAATTCGAAATAGGCGATTTGGTATACGCTAAAAACTTCACCGGGGACCCGGTATGGCTACCAGGACAGATTATCCAAATTACAGCCCCCAAATCCTACCGATTAAAATTAGACGATGGCAGGGAATGGAAGCGGCACATAGACCAGCTTCGATCTCGAATTATAGAGAGAACCACAGACTTACAAACATTCACCGAAAAAACCGGCGAATTGCAAACCAAGGTGGGGGGGGAAAGGCGAGAAATAAATAAAGAACTGTTTAAAACCAAACCCAACGAAACATACGAACAAAAAGAGCAAATAAAAGACTCACTGTTTGGAGAGACTTGCGTGAAGAGCCCATCGGAAGGGGCCAGCCAAGCCAGCTCGACCTGCCCAGAGGAAACGGGAGGGAGCGGCAAAACCGTCAGCCTAAGAAACTCAGGCGGCGGTAAAATGGCTGACTCACCCTTCCAGACGGTTCCAGGGAGAAGGACGGACGACACAGCAGCCCCATCCGAACCGGTCGAAGTCTTCACTAAGAATGAACCGCGCAAGTCAAGTTGAGTCCGGAAAAGCCCCGCCTACCTGCGAGACTACGTCACCACGTAGGACTGAACTAAGGGGGGAGGGGTGTTCTATATGTAAAGTGGGTGACTCCAAATCTACAAACCTGATTGGTCAATAAAATGAACATTGGATTGGTTCACTAGGAACCAATCCAAAGAGCTGCTAAAAGGCGGCAAATCTAAACAACTGCCATTGGCTGCAAGCAGGCAAGCCAGCCTGTATAAAAGGCTGGCCTCAGCTTCAGCCAAGTGTTCCTATTTACTAACTAGTTTAAGAATAAAGTATTTGTTGTTGGAACCCGGTCTACCTCGTGTGTTTTCCGAACAAAACAGAAAACTTTCTGTCAGCAGGCCAGGAGAACCATTAAATGGTTTGTATGAGTGTGTGTTGTCGCCAGAGTGGAGGATTATTATTTTACTAATTTGTTCATTTTATTATTCCTCTTTTATTATTTTTATTATTTTTATATAATTTTTATATCCATTAAAGCCGCCTTGAGTAATTATGTGCGAACAGTATATGTTCAATAAACAGGCAATATATATTCAATAAACAGGCAATATAAAATTTCTAAAATAAATAAATAAATCAGAATGTGGCTTTTTCTTACATGTCAAGTTTTTTATTTTATATTACTTATATATATGTCAGTGCATGAACAGTGTGATACCTGAATACAATGCACTTAGTACAAATAGACATAATGTTGTAACTCCTAATTATTACATTTCATTTTCATTATATCATATTGTTTAAACATATCTAATATTGCCACCATTCAATTTCTTGACCTCCCTCTTATTATTGCATATATCTTGTTATAAAATATGTATATTGTTGTTCCCCTCTTATTTCTATTTCTATTTTTTCTTATTTGTCCCATTAGTTCATTTAAGTATACATAACATTTCTTTTCACCATTATTCATTATCCTGTCTTATATTTAATATTTAAAATTAATATTTAATATTTAAAATTAAAAATTCCATGATGCTTTCAATATCCCAAATATCCAACACTACTAATCAATCCAAATATTAACAGTATTCAATTGATCCCGGGATTACATCTCCAACTCCCCACAATTTCTAATCCTTAAAAGTTTGAAATTCACAATATATTTTAACACAGTGCTAATATTTGTTAAGCCTGGGTTCCCCAACCAGGGTTAGGTAGACAAGCTAAA